>JAVJIF010006069.1:0-208666 GCA_038442645.1 Agave tequilana | reverse complement strand
ATTAAGTAACCTCATTTTAGCTAATGGTCTAATTTATTAAAGCTAAAATGAAGACTCTAAATTTTCACCTACTTTACAGATAAATACTTGTACCTAATTTTTTTTAGTATAACTATCTTGAAGATTTTTACTTTGCAACTTGATACCTTTAGACAAGTTTGCCCTCCAATTACAAGTCAGAGACCTTTCTAACCTCTCTTCCTAAGTTTATCTCTCTTTTTTCCCTAAATCATAACCTTAATAAAGTTGAATCCACTTCATCTCTATCCTCTCTAACTACACCACCACCATCCTCACCACCTTTCTCTCCCTTTTTTTCCCTCGAACTTCTTCATTTCATTTCTCCAGGCCCTAACATAATAAAATTAAACCACTTTGCCCATCCTCCACTAATTCTACCCCACTGTCTCCACCACTTCCCTATCTTGTTTGTTTCCTCCAATTCTTGGGAATTCATTTCCATATTTTCTAGCCCCTGGAGTCCTAATAAAATTGAACTCGATTTCTTCCCTCCACCACTAGCACCCTCCATCACCCTTTATCATTTCCCTTCATCATTGTTCCACCACAGTCACCATCAGTTTGTGAAGGCACCAGACACACAACAGGTGCAATATGCCTAACATTCACAAGGGCAAGGCAAGGTGCGTGCCTCGCTTCAATAAGGTGCAGCTTTCTTTTAGGAATTTGAAAATAATGAAATTTAAAGCTAAAATCTTACTACATTTTCAATCAACACCTGCTTCTTCTATTAATCATCGTTAATGGTATCTCTATGATAGTGGCTTCCCAAACTGCTACAGAGACGTCGTGATACAAAAGCCAGCAGCTATAGCAGGCTATGGGGAATAAGAGGAGCAAGCAACAGCGGTGTTGCAGCAGCATCAATAAGGGGTAGTCTGTTTTCTACATAGTTGGAGCTACAGTGTAGTTCCAACTTCATGTAGCTTTTACTCCTATAGTTAGAACACATGGTCATGTGTTTGGTTTTAAAAACATGTAGTTGCGTTCCAACTGCATGAAATAAACAACAATTGTTTGGTTTGATGCATGTGAAGTTATATTGACATAGAAATTGTTACAAAAGGTGGTTGTGGCATCATCTTTTAATTTCTTTATATATCTTAACTGCTTGCCGCCTCACTAACACCTCATGTGAGGTGCAAGATAGCAAGGCGTATGCCTTGCCTCTGTCACGCCTTGCACCTGCTGCGGGGAGCTGTTATCACCTGTACAAGACAGGTCACCATTACCATAGTCATCTTCAACTCACTTCCCCTGGTAGCCACTGTTAGTCACTCCCACCACCTCTCTACATCACCACTACCACCTCCTAAAACTAATAATGTTTTAAATTAACTTTGGAAGTATTGTTTTATTATTGGGTTAGCATTCTGTAAAAAAGAGAAACATCGTGGTATTTATTAATAGTAAAACAAAGTTATAGAAAAACGTCTACAGAAGATATTTATATGCGAAGTGGCTTATACTTTAGGGTCCTTAATTCTTTGATATTATTCTCAAATTAAAGTTAGTAACAATAGATGTCACAGGTAATGTTTTTATTTTATGTGTATGTTTATGATCATAGTCCTTGTTTAAATTTCAGATAATTTAGATACAGTGATCAGCATTGCAAACTCATGTTTGTGATCTTTTAGGTTTCTAGCATTCCTCTGGTTTATCACTAATTTTATGTTTTTAGATTTGCTTATATATTTATGATATATATAAACACTATACAAATTATATAACATTTGCACATAGAAAACTTATTCTATTGATACCTATACGATATAGTTCAAGATACGATAAACATAAAGAAGGTAACCACCATATATCCTGATGTCCTACTATGTACTACAAGATACGAGGAAAACTAAGACCCTATAAATCACAAAAAGTCAAGCAACTGGCAAAGAGACATGGAGACTTCAACATCTTAGAAATACTCTGCAAAATTTTAAGCGAGGGAAATTTCTTTTATTTCTTTTTCCGGCAGAGATAAGTTCTCCCAATGTGCAAAATGGAAAAGGTCAAACTTAAATGTGTCCTTCGAGATAAATCAAGGATGTTGAGAATGTACTTACATCTCCTATGCATTTTGACACTTCATCAATACTTGCATTACCACAGGAGAACACCAGTGTACCCAACGAGCTAAGGAGCTCCTGAAATTCAAGAACAATATAGTAAAGCATTTCATGACAATTTTAAACAAGATAATAATCCGCCTCGCAGCGTATGTAGATGCATTAAATACTCTTGACTAGCTTGTGACCACAAATGATTAATAACGGAATTATGGATGTAAATATGAAACCAACCTTGATTCTATGCTTGCCCATGTATTAAGGTTCTTTTCCTCCCACGTTCCAGCCTGCAAACACATGCGGACCATTGTCATTAAGAATGATAAGAATCGGCAAGTGCCAAAACCAAATGATGAGTTCTTTAAAAAGCTAGCAACAGGTTGATGGTTCTTGAGAAAAATTAGCAGGAAATAACAGGAAGCTTAAGAGGACAAGTAGGGAAAACAGACACAATGGAGTCTAGTAGATTGATCAAACCATAATATGCAGTGGCCGAAGACTACACACAAAAATAAAATAGGCAAGCTTTTTTCCTGCTTGATGTCATTAGTTTCCCACAATGATGAATTGAATTTGCTAACTTTAACTAAAAATAGAAAACCCCATTACTGCAATTATTTCAATTCTCAGAAGTTCCAATTCAAAGTCCAGAGATGCTTCAAAGTTTAGGTTTAGTTTAGTGCTTTTAGACACTGAGGACACTCCAACGACAATTTTTAAGTAATAAAGCAATCACAATAACATAGCTCCAAGTATTGCTTGTTACGTAGCACGGATACTTCATCGAAGGAGACGTACCCGTGTCAGATACTTTGTGCAATACTTGGATACTCCAATACTTGACCAATATACAAGTAGTATACTCCTCTAACGTATCCTAGAATTTGCAATGTATTCTAGACATATGGAGACGTATCTTGGACGTGATCAAGACTACAAAGTAAAACAAACAAAATCTAATTTTGAAAAAAATTAATTTTGCGTGAAAGGTTTATAGCTTTATTACTTGTAAATGCATTGCATTTATATAATCTATTCAGTTTCTCAATAATAATCATTCACATAGTTTTTGATTTACATGAACTGAAAATGTTTCATAGCATTTAAGATGTTGTGTTCTTTTAACTCTTTCTAACTTTGCAAATTTATGTATTGATAATGAACATTTAGGCACATAGACAAATATAATTTAATTGACGTTGCATATTTATACATATACTACATATACTATCATATTTTTATTCCATATCTATCATTGCCTATTATGTGTGTATCTATGTATGACCACACACGCAAACATATATATATTGTACCCGTGTTCTAGTTTTCCAAATTAATCATATCCCCATGTCGTATCATGTTATACGTGTATCTCGCGCCCATGTCCATGCTTCATAGATTGCATGCAAGATATTAATAGATATCATATATTTGAAAAGTTCACATGTTCGAAACTCTAAGGCACCCAAAAAGTTGACAACTCTGTCCATCATGTAATACTGATACAAACTAGTTGAAACTGGTATTCTCAAATCCAAAGAACTGAATTCCAGCTGACAAGACAAGAAAATAAACAAGGCATCAATCTGTCTCAACTGAAAAAAAATTAAGGGGCATAACATTAGCTTGCTGTCCCCAGAAGCGATCACAGCCTAAATTGTTGTTTACAAGCTGAATTTCGACTGCAGTAACAGATAACAGACCCTACCTGCCCCCTTCGAACCCAAACAAATTGATACTTGCATGACTTCCTAATGGCACACAGATTTAGTGGGAATTAGTTCCCATGTTGGACACTCTTATGGCACCCAGACAGTTGACACTTGCGTCCATCATGTAATACTCATACAAACTAGTTGAAATTGGTACTCTCAATCTAGAGAACTGAATGCCAGCTGATGAGACGAGGAAAATAAAAGGCATCTGTCTCAACTGAAAAAGAATTAAGGGGCATAACGTCAGCTTGCTGTTACTTTTCCCAAGAAGCAATCACTGCCTAAGTTGTTGTTTACAAGCTGAATTTGTCAGCAATCACAAGTAACAGACCCTACCAGCCCCCTTCAAACCCAAAACACACTGATATTTGCATGACATCCAAATGACCACATCCCACAGCATGGCCACATCACACAGCAAAGAATCATCAAAGAAATGTGGAACTCTGGTATACACACACATATATAGGGATGTTTTGACACTTTTACCAAAATACTCTAGCAACTTAAAACCAAAAAATTAGTCCATAAGCTGAAGGAGATCAAATAAATACTAGTTGATCAAGACAAAGATAAAATCCTAGCTGATCATGTCTCGACTGACAACATAAAATGACAAGAAGTGATCCTACTAAAGGATGAGATTTTGCCTGTGTTGCTTCATTTGGACTCGAAGAATTCATGTTGCATCAAATCTCTCTTAGTTAGAGAAAAATTAGCCTCACGTTTTGAAATGGAACAAAATGAAGAACCTCAAACTAATAGGTTGGAAGTGATGTTGCACAAGCTACAACTTCAGAAGAAATGCAAGCTCACAGTGACAAAGAAGAGGGTACATGGGACAATGAAATGAATTGTTAGCAGCATTGGTAGATGACAGCGCAGAAGAAATCTAGAGGACTTCATTTTTCAGGATCATGGTCATCAATTCAAGTACCACACCATTTAATTTATTTGATTATAACATGGATTTGAACAGAGTGAGTGCAAAATTAATCAGGGATGAACTTGAACAGTCCCTTCAGTTCAACTTTGGCTCAGGATTTAACATTGCTTCAAGCCCGGCTCTAGTTTTGGCTCAAATCAGGAGCAGGTTTTGGCTTTGGACGGACTTTAGATCTAATTTTGGCTTGGGCTCGAGAGCAAGCTCATGCTCATGCTCATGCTCATCTCCGGTGCTTGGTCGAGGTCCAGGACAGGCTCTACGCTCAAAAAGCAGTTAAAATTAATGACATTTCTTCAACAAATGGTAGACAACATATGGAAAGTGGAGGATGGAGGATAGTAGATCATAGAACAATGAGAGGGCCAATCCCTAAGAAAGGCTTGCATGTTCACAAACAAGTATCGGAGCCAACTTTCAACCATCAATCTTCAGTTTCCTTTTTAGGTATATTCGCACATCCACCATATCATAATAAACATATCTTGCACATGTCATATTCAATTGTCATATCCATCTAAAATATGGAAACTCAAGAAACAAGCAAAATCATCCAACTAGCCAGGATTCTAACGATGTTATAATAATGATGAATACAAACAATTGAACAGGGAATAAGACATGAAAAAAGCCAAAAATAATTCTGGCAGTCCTTGATATTATAGTGGTCAAATATACTGTAGCAGACATGCAATTCTAATACCTAGAGTCAATTCAATCATTGCCTAAGTTGTTGTTTACAAGCTGAATTTGTCGGCAATCACAGGTAACAGACCCTACCAGCCCCTTCAAACCCAAATCACACTGATATTTGCATGACTTCCTAATGGCTACATCCCACACAACATGGCCACATCACACACAAAGAATCATCAAAGAAATGTGGCAACTCTGATATACACACACATACATAGGGTTGTTTTGACACTTAACCAAAATACTCTAGCAACTTAAAACCAAAAAATTAGTCCAATAAGCTGAAGGAGATCAAATAAATAAATACTCTAGCAACTTAAAACCAAAAAATTAGTCCAATAAGCTGAAGAAGATCAAATAAATATTGGTTAATCAAGACAAAGATAAATCCTAGCTGATCAAGTCTCTACTGACAACATAAAATGACAAGTGATCCTACTAAAGGATGAGATTTTGCCTGAGTTGCTTCATTTGGACTCAAGAATTCATATTGCATCAAATCTCTCTTAGTTAGAGAAAACCTAGCCTCAAGTTTTGAAATGGAACAAAATGAAGAACCTCAAACTAACAGGTTGGAAGTGATGTTGCACAGGCTACAACCTCAGAATCAAATGCAAGCTGACAGTGGCAAAGCAGAGGGGGACATGGGACAATGAAGTGAATTGTTTGTAGCACTGGTGGATGACCGTGCAGAAGAAATCTACACGGACTTCATTTTTCAGGATCATGGTCATCAATTCAAGAACCACATCAATTAATTTATTTGACTATAACATGGATTTGAAAAGAGTGGGTGCAAAATTATACTCTCAGGGATGAACTTGAACAGTCCCTTCAGTTCAACTTTGGCTCACGATCTAACATTGCTTCAAGCCCGGCTCTAGTTTTGGCTCAAACTCAGGAGCAGGTTTTGGCTTTGGACAGACTTGGATCTAATTTTGGCTTGGGCTCGAGAGCAAGCTCAAGCAATTGCTCATCTCTGGTGCTTGGTCGAGGTCCAGGACAGGCTCTACGAACAAATAGCAGTAAAAAATAATGACATTTCTTCAACAAATGGCAGACAACACATGGAAAGTGGAGGATAGTAGATCATAGAACAATGAGAGGACCAATCCCTAAAAAAGACTTGCATGTTCACCAACAAGCATCGGAGCCAACTTTCAACAATCAATCTTCAATTTCCTTTTTAGGTATATTTGCACATCCACCATACCATAATATACATATCTTGCAATCTCATATTCAATTGTCATATCCATCTAATGAAACCTCAAGAAACAAGCAACATCATCCAACTAGCCAGGATTCTAACAATGTTATAATAATGATGAATACGAACAATTGAATGGGGAATAAGACATGAAAAAAGCCAGAAGTTATTCTGGCAGTCATTGATGTTATAGTGGTCAAATATAGTGTAGTGAACATGCAATTCTAATATCTAGAGTCAATTCAATCATTGCCTAAGTTATTGTTTACAAGCTGAATAGGTCAGCAATCACAGGTAACAGACCCTACCAGCCCCCTTCAAACCCAAACACGCTGATATTTGCATGACTTCCTGGTGGCTACATCCCACAGCATGGCCACATCACACAGCAAAGAATCATCAAAGAAATGTGGCAACTCTGATATACACACACATATATATATGGTTGTTTTGACACTTTTACCAAAATACTCTAGCAACTTAAAACCAAAAATTAGTCCAATAAGCTAAAGGAGGTGGAGTAAATACTAGTTAATCAAGACAAAGATAAATCCTAGCTGATCAAGTCTCTACTGACAACATAAATGACAAGAAGTGAGGATGAGATTTTGCCTGAGTTGCTTCATTTGGCTCAAGAATTCATGTTGCATCAAATCTCTCTTAGAGAAGAACTAGCCGCAAGTTTTGAAATGGAACAAAATGAAGAACCTCAAACTAAATTAACTAATAGGTTGGAAGTGATGTTGCACAAGCTACAACTTCAGAATGAAATGCAAGCTGACAGTGGCAAGGCAGAGGGGACATGGGGACAATGAAGTTTATTGTTTGTAGCATTGGTATATGACCGTGCAGAAGAAATCTACCAAGGACTTCATTTTTCAGGATCATGGTCATCAATTCAAGAACATCAATTATTTATTTGACTATAACATGGATTTGAAAAGAGTGAGTGCAAAATTATACTTTCCGGGATGAACTTGAACAGTCCCTTCAGTTCAACTTGGCTCAGGATCTAACCTTGTTTCAAGCCCGGCTCTAGTTTTGCTCAAACTCAAGAGCAGGTTTTGCTTTGGACAGACTTTGGATCTAATTTTGGCTTGGGCTCGAGAGCAAGCTCAAGCAATTGCTCATCTCTGGTGCTTGGTCGAGGTCCAGGACAGGCTCTACGCTCAAATAGCAGTGAAAATTAATGACATTTCTTCAACAAACGGTAGACAACACATGGAAAGTGGAATATAGTAGATCATAGAACAATGAGAGGACCAATCCCTAAGAAAGACTTGCATGTTCACAAACAAGTATCGGAGCCAACTTTCAACCATCAATCTTCAGTTTCCTTTTAGGTATATTCGCACATCCACCATATCATAATAAACATATCTTGCAAATCTCATATTCAATTGTCATATCCATCTAAATTATGAAAACTCAAGAACCAGGATTCTAACAATGTTATAATAATGATGAATACGAACAATTGAACAGGGAATAAGACGCGAAAAAAGCCAGCAGTTATTCTGGCAGTCATTGATATTATAGCGGTCAATTATACTGTAGCGGACATGCAATTCTAATATCTAGAGTCAATTCAATGTTGGATCTCTTTGGCTCTGATATCAAACAATGGAGACTATATCTAATAGGAATTTTAGACTGGGAAAAGATTTTAGAGCAATTTAATATTAGTTTTTTGGGTAAATTGCAGAAACACTGATGTGAAACGTGTACGTGTGCGGAAGTAATAGATAAAATAACTCAATTAAATGATACACCAATAAGAACAATCATTGGTAGGAAAGATTAAATCAGTTAATATTAGCTTTGTTTTTTAACATGCATATATTAGATCAATTCAAATATCAAACTACTAATTAAATATTGATGATGCAGGTAATATATTCTACTATCAAAAAATAAGTCAAGCAACTATAAAGAAGAAGCAAATCACATACTCAAATTTTAAAGTGGACAACAAATCAAAATTGATAATAAGTTAAATATGTATATCTGACTCGTAAATAAACAATTTATGAATTGAAATTGTACCTCTTAAATTACTTGTGAAATAAACTTAGTTTTCTCTGTTTTCTTGCTCTGAGATTCTTCAATATTGTAGCTCTTTCTGTCACGAATCCAACGCTTCAAACGGTGCGTGATTTGAACTTCGAATGAATAAGATATGGCCCGAATAAGGAAGCTTGCTTGTGCAAAATTTTGCTCGCGCGCATATGTTTTTCTTCTTGATTTTGGTGGCATAGAGAAGGCCTGAATGGCCTCGGCTTCAGTAGTGAGAACGGCTTCAGTAGTGAGAAAGAGAGTAACAATAGGCATCAAATTTCGCAGTAGACGTGGCATGAGAAAGAGATACGGCAACACTCTTAGAGAGAAAGAAATTGTTGTGGAGAGATTGATAAAGGGAAAATAAAATTATGATAAACCAATTAGGGCATCCCACCACCAATGGGGTTTAATAGGGTATCCCACCACTATTAGAAAGAGGATTCAAGATCTATAGCCAACTAACAAAGAGAATAAAATTTTTATTAACTTCATTATTTTATTGAAAAAGTGAATACATGAGCCTTTATATAAGCTACAAAATTTTATCTCCTACTTCTATTGGATTACATAATCCTATTCCTAAAAGAAATCAAAAGTCTAAAAGAAAAGGAAAAATACATAAAAAGAAAAATAGTAATCATACTACAAATCGTATTACTAAAAATAAAATTACAAGAAATAAAAACTAAAAATCCTAATATTAGTAGAACTACTGAATCTATGTTGACGTTTCTTCAACAATGAAAGATTTGTCATCTTTTCGTTCCGTTGTCCGTATTATTCTCCTCGTGTTGGAGAGAGCTCGACTCCGTCAAGTCAGTAATGGAAGTGATCTCATCTTGCTTCAACCTGTTGGAATCAGTCGGTGCTCTTCCGTTCCATCGAACCAAATACTTACAAATCATGATAATTTCATCACCTAAAATTATATCAATCTGATCCACTATAGTAGTTAAAATATTTGAAATTGATGGAATGGAGGATCTCTTAAAAATAGGCTCATGGTATGGCTCATCAATAAGAAAGTTGCTAGGGTTAAAATCAAAACTTTTGTAATCCACTAGATTTTCAATATTGAAAATAGAACTAATACCATAACCTATAACATAAACATGACAATTTAATTTCCTCAAGATTTGTAGCGAATCAGTACTACAAGCAAGTAAAATAACATCACCAATATTAAAAATTTTAAACAATTTTCTAATGTCAATTCGAATCTCGTAGTTGGAGTTATTTTGAAAAATCTTATCCATGACTTTCTTATGTAAATCGTGATATGATTTCACGTGCACATGTGATGCAAAAGATAATGCAGACTCATAGACGACTTCACTTTGACAATCGTTTAGGAGTTGAAAAGCAGTTGAGAACTTAGACTTAATTCTTAACATATGTCACATAGTTCTCCAAAAGTAGAGATGAAAATCGATTGGAACCAGATACGATTGTGGAACTTCTATGATTGTGGACTTGAACCATGATACTTAACTGAGTGAGAGGTGGGGTTAACAACTTTAATCCATCATTTTCAAATACCTCAAAGAATACTACATTGGTACAGCTTTCATTGTCCACAATGACTTACAGTTCTTGTAACCTTTTGTGACGACAATGCTAATAATAGACAAGTGACTCGAAAGTGTTTGACTAATGTCATTGTGTGTAACATCTTTAAGAAAGACGTCAACAAGTTCTGTAATCACTGGGGTGACTTCAGAGGAAATCAAGGTACTAAACTCTACGACATCATCTCTTAGTTCTTCATGGACTTGGTCATTGGCGAAGTCATCATCTACGTCTCCATCAGAATTTATGTCTGGGTGATATGTAAACTCTTTGGAATCAGATTCAATTTCGGGTTGGTTGTCACATATAGGTGATTTGTCTTGGAACTCCTTTGCGACATCACTAAACTCTTTTACCACGGGAGTAAATATCGGAGGAATAGTGCTATCAGGCTTGTCCACAACTTTTCTAACTATAAAGATTACACAAGTGATACTATTTCAAGGTTCTGATTGTAGATCTTCAATTTGATTACTATCCTATTGACATTCTCTTTCAATCGTTTTGCGTCTAAACGGAAGGCATTATTTCTTAAGTTAGGAAATCAATTTAGCCACGATGTCAGCTAGAGTGGGTTGAGAGGCCATAAAATTAGTGTTGGGTTCACTAACTTTTTCACGCAAGTATGGGGTACAACTACGGGTTGGCATGCAATATATAGAAGTCTATATTAATTTTTTATTTTGTTTTGAATTTTGAAATTTTTATTTAGTTTTTGAAAAATTTATTTTCTAAAATTGTCGGATTAGTCAAACCCCAATTTTACCAGTCCAATTGGCCAGGTCAACGCAACTCAGATGGGAAAATTTCGCACTTAGCGTTCCTTAATTACAGAACCACGTTGAGTACCCTTCATTAGTTAGACAACAATCATACGAAATTTCAGGGAAAGACTTACCTTTCAAGGTTTCCTAATATACACTAATTTTTTCAGTTTTGAATAAAATTCAACTAGATACAAGAAAGCAAATATACGTGACTTATATATAAATCCTACCTAATTATGGTCTGATACCAAACTAATGTGAAACATGTACATATGCAAAAGCAATAGATAAAATAACTCAATTAAACGTCAACAAGAACGATCGTTAGTAGAGAGCTTAAAACAGTTAATATTAGCTATTTTTTTAACATGCATGTATTAGATCAATTCAACTATTAAACTACTAATTAAATATTGTTATGACGCAGGTAACATATTCTACTATCAATAAAGAAGTCAATCAACTACAAAGAAGAAGCAGATCACACGCTCGCATTTTAAAGTGAACAATAAATCAAAATTGATAATAAATTAGAGATGTATATCCGGCTTGTAAATAAACATTTATAGATTAGAATTGTACCTCTTGAATTACCTGTGATATAAACTTAGTTTTCTCTATTTTCTTGCTCCAGTATTGTAGCTCTTTCTGTCATGAATCCAACGCTTCAAACGATGCGTGATTGGAACTTCGATGAGTGAGATATGGCCCGAATAAGAAAGTTTGCTGGTGTAAAATTTTGCTCGCGCGAATATGTTTTCTTGATTTTGGTGGCGTGGAGAAGGCCTGGATAGCCTCGGCTTCAGTGGTGAGAAAGATAGTAACAATAGGCATCAAGATCCACAGTAGACATGACGAGAGAAAGAGATTCGGCAACACTGTTGAAAGGAAAGAAATTTATTGTGGAGATATTGATAAAAGGAAGATAGAATTATGATAAACTAATTAGAGCATCACACCACTAATCGGGGTTTACTAGGACATCCCACCACTATTAGAAAGAAAACTTAAGATCTATAGCCAACTCACAAAGAGAATAGCAAATTTTTATTAATTTCATTGTTCATTGAAAAAGTAAATACATGGGGCCTTTATATAGGGTACAAAATTTATCTCCTACTTCTATTTAGATTACATAATTCCACTCCCAAAAGAAATCAAAAGTTTAAAGAAAAAGAAAAATACATAAAAAGAAAAGTAGTAATCATACTACAAATCGTATTACTAAAAACAAAAATACAAGAAACAAAAACTAGAAATCATAATGTTAGTAGAACTACTAAATCTATATTGCGTTGGCGCGCTTCTCCAACGACGAAAGATTTGTCATCTCTTTGTTCCGTTGTCACAACAAAACCCCTGTACTATTGACATTTTGTAGAAGGCCCCAGTTTTATTCAAATGAGTAGGAAATCCCCTTATTCTATTGAATACACCTCATACACCTCTGTACAATTAAAAGATTAGGCCAAAAATACCTCTATTTTACTAGATTTAGGAAGAACACATAAGATTTGACAAAAAAATTCCCTTGAGCCATCTTAGAATTGATACAAACTACCAAATCTTATGATAGTAAAATTGCAAGAATAGGCTAAAAATACCTCTGATTTATTAGAATTAGGAAACACATACTTGTACTATCTAAGATTTGACAAAAATACATGTGAGCTATCTTCGGATTGATACAAACTACGAAATCTTATTATAACACAGAAATGTTATCAGGTGAATGCAATAGAACAAGGGGGTTTCTGGCTCATTTTAATAGAATAGGGGGGCTTTCTGTAAACACTTAGTATTGTGTTTTTTTCTTTTGTTTTGTTTGTTGGGGGGGTTGTTCTACAATTCACCCTGATTTTTTGCACAGGTTTAGGATAAAACAAGTTTCTACATAAGGTTCAAATCTGACCTCGATTTACTCGGATTTGTATTGCAAATTAACATAAAAAGAGAGAAGGATAAAGAGGTGTGACTTCACACTTCTTTTATCTTCCCACCAAGATGGCTATACACCATCATTGCATCACAAAGCAAATAATTGTCAGAAAAATGCGTAAGAGAAAAAATTCAGTATTGCACAGCAAAAAGATAACCAACCCGAACACCAAGCGCACAACTAATCATTTCCCAATTATGAAACCATCTAATTGAGATAGACTTATTTAATTTTTCATATAAATACATATATATATATAGAGAGAGAGAGAGAGACTTGTGTCATTCCGGAAGGATTCGAAGCCGAATCCTTCGCACTCAAATACAACTCTACGACATCTGAATGCAAATTTTACTCCGTTGAAGTTGATCTACATTATTTCAAGTAACTAAAACTAAAAATCATGCATTTTGAATATTTTTTTCCATCAAGTAGGCGCAAAATGGACGGTCGATACAGTGAGTTGGTTAGTTTAACTGTGTAGAATATTTAAAATCTAACAAAAATTAGAGTGTGAAGATTTCAAAGTGCTTCGATCATGATGAAATAATCGGATCGAGAATTTGTATGTCTAAGATGTAGATCTAAGCAATATGCTATTTCCAACTATCCATTTTGAGCCTATTTGATAGATGGGCAAAAAATATTCAAAATATATGATTTTTTATTTTTAGGTACTTGAAATAATGTACATCAACTTCAACAGAGTGGTTGCATTCAGATATCGTAGGGTTGTATTTGAGTCGGAAGGATTCGGTCCAGAATGACACAAGTCTATCTCTCTCTCTCTCTCTCTCTCTCTATATATAATATATATATATATATATATATATATATATATATATATATATATATAAATGAACTATTTATAGGGTGAATATAAATATACAAACTGGTTATAAGGTGTATTTGATTAGAATATTCTAAGATTGCATATTATATACAGAGAAGAGATAGACTTGTGTAGTTCCAGAAGAATTCGAGCCTAAATCCTTCAACCAACATCCGACATTCAAATACAAGCATGGTTCAAAGACTCGGCCGAGTCAGAGACGAGTCGACCGAGTCAGAGACGACTCGGCCCGCTCCGAGACGAGTCCGAGTCACGAGTCGGTCGACTCAACTCAGAAGAGACTGACTCGGCCGAGAATCAGAATTGACTCAGTCGACTCGGCGGATTCACGGCCAAATCAGTCGTGACTCGACCGAGTCGACTCTGATTCTCGACTGAGTCGGCTCGAAACGTATATTCACCCGTGACGAACAGGTATAAAGAAAAAAGAAAAGAAAAAAACTTACCTCTCTCGCTCAGATCTGGAGATTGCCGCCACTGCCTGATCGTCGCAATTCAATGTGAAAATAACTACATTAGCATGTATTTATGAATGTAGTTTGTGCAATTTACTATATTGTGCATGTATTTTGATATGCTTCTACCAACGACGTGTGTATTTATGTTTTCGCTTTATGTTTAGTGTGCTAAGTGATATTTTTAGACATGTGATACATGAATATGGATGTTCACTTTTTTAAAGATTTTTCGTGATTTTTTTTAGAATTTTTTGAGCTTTCTATATAGCGTTTTGCGCATATCGCCCGAGACCGATCCGTCTAAGTGCCCGCCGAGTCGCGGCCGAGACTGCGACTGTGAACCATGAATACAAGATCCACTTTGTTGAAGTTGATCTATATTATTTAAAGTAACTGAAAATCAAAAATCAAGTGTTTTGAATACTTCTTGTCCATCCATCAAGCAGCGCAAAATGGACGACCGAAAGTAGTGAGTTAATTAGATCTATGTCTTTAGATATATAAATTCTCGATCCGGCCATTTGATCATGATCTAAACATTTAAAAACCCCTACAAACTAATTTTTGTTAGGTTTCAAATGTTCTACACCGTTAAGCTAACTCACTATTTAGACCGTTCGTTTTTTTCCCTACTTGATGCATGGGCAAAAACTATTTAAAATACTTGATATTTTATATACTTGAAATAATATAGATCAACTTCAACGATTTGGATGATGTATGATTGTATTTGAGTGGGAATGATTCGGGCTCGAATCCCAGTCTATCTCTCTCTCTCTCTCTCTCTCTCTCTCTCTCTCTCTCTCTCTCTCTCTGTGTGTGAATGAACTATTTATAGGGTGAATATATATATATATATATATATATATATATATTATATATATATATATATAATATGGTTATAGGGCTTATTTGATTAGAATATTCTAAGATGGCATTTGTATAGGGATCAAAATTCAGTCTACAACAAAACTCGACCATCTACAGCGCCCGATTCCAGGCAAAAGTTAACAAGTTGAAATAAATTTTAATTTTCTCCCACAACATAAAACCAATAATTATTGCAGACAAGGAGATCTTCTGTAATAAATGAAGAGTAGATCAGAAAAGTGGAAGAAATATTTGTGTTTTCTGAATGCAATCTAGATCCATATAGCATTAGATCAAGAAGCACGTGGGAAAATTCACAAAACAAGCTTTCATCATCACAGGGATAATCAGAGCGACTGATCCTGCCATCTAACAAAATGAAGTAACAAAAGCTTTCATAGTCACAAATATAACAAAGTGACTGCTCCTGCCATTTAACCAAAGGAAGTGCATTCACTATGACCTGGCTGCCATTTTCAGCCTCATTAAGATTCTATCCTCAGCTATATTTATTTTTTTATATTTGTTATAATTCTAAAAATATGGATGAACATGTGGGGCAATTGATTATCTTTGCAGGTGTTATCATCTCATCACAAACTGCAATTTAAGCAGGGGAGCCTCTCAGAACCTAACAAGAACATTCAGAAAAAGTCTACAAGGTAACAGATCAATTGGGATCAACTCCCAGCCCAGCTACACAAAAACTCCAACAGGACCACCAGCTCAGATGTATCAAATATGAAATACGTCTGTAACTCTCAAAACATACAGAAATCCAGTACAACATGAAGAAAGTTCCTCTAAGTAGGAAAAATGTTACTTCGCAGAGAAACGATGCCCAAAATGACTACTGCAACTTACATCTACAGTACCCTTATATCATTGATGCTTCATTGGACACTTGGGCTGCTGTCCTACAGTCAAAGGTCATAAACAAAGGTATATGTGGGTATGAAAGTGGGCAGTTAAAGCATCAGAATCACTGCCTAAGGCGGAAATCTGGCAGCACTTGATATGCATTGAGAAATATTCCAGCTACTGGTACAGGAGGAAAATCTGGCAGCTCTGAACATGCAATGAGAAATTTTCCACCTGGTGACAAGTGAAATTCTATTCGCTGGACTGAATCCTGCTAGTGAAGAGGATATCCAAAAAATCTAAACTGCACTGAAGAGTACCAAAGCATCATTTACATTTTACAAAAGTAAAGCAGGAGATAAGAATTAAGTGAGTATACATTAGTTCAGCAGATTATTTTTTTTCTATGTATACAGAGAGGCACTGGTGGTTTGAGGACAGCTGACAGTCAACATGTGACACTGATTTTACATGCTATGGAGGACCTCCGCTAAAGCCAACTAAACCGCCGTCGAAAGGTTCAAACTTATCATTATTCGTTAGATAAATCCCAGTTCTTAAGGTTAGTTGAAATTCATGTTTTTACATAAATAATAGTTAAAGTTGAGATTTGATTTAATTGTATTTGGTAGTTTATTTTTGAATTTGTCCACACATTTGAATTCACGCTGAGTTTATTGGGGATAGGATTAGATGAGCTGAGTTAAATTGGATCAGTTAGGATTTACGAAGTGCAGGGGTGATTTGGGGATTTGTTTGTTAGTGTTTTAGATGAAGTCTACTCCTAGACTTGTTCATAAATTGGGTTGGACACTCTAGTTTCAGAGCAAGAGTCACATTGAATTGTTTATTTCATTTTATTCAGTTATTTGTCATTTTTTTTTCTTGTAACCGGCAACCCAGTGTTGCATAAATATCACAGGATCACATGGATACTATCATAAGTTGTATATTTAAACGATAAGAGTTCTAATTAAAAGTTGAATACTTATTTATCAATGATAATTGGTGCCTTGTCCAAAGCTTGCTGGAGATAAATGGCTACTCAGATCCATGACAGATCAATAGACTTGTATCTTTAAGTGAGATGCACAAATCAGAAAAATGATATTTAATTATGATAAGAAGATAAATCTGTTATCCTACAAAGATTCCTTTCATCTCCCTTCATGGGACTCCCTTTCTAAATACCTGAAAACTTGTTCTCGAGATAGTCCATCTCAGTTTTAAATTTATACAATGGAAGTTTAGTAACATCTATTAAGTTTGAAATATCGCCTAATACTAATACTGATATGTATGGTTGATACTAATATTGCTCATACGATAGAGACAACACAAATATCAGCTGTGTGATTGATAGGAAACAACCAAAATTTCTAGTATGCCAATTTTCCATGGGAAAAAGCAAAAGTCGATACCAATACCGAATAAAATCTAAGTCTCAAATCTCGTGATCATGTTTGAATTGATCAGCTCTCTTTTTTTATCTTTTTTTTATGCTCACAAAACTTGTCCTCATGCAGTAACCAAATAGTAAAGCTCCCAAATCTTAAGAATATAAACTTTAAACCCAAAACTAGAAAAGGGTCCCTCATGAATTACAAGTTTACAAGATCTAAAAGAGAAAGAGGATATTTTGGAATAGGATAGCTCTAAAGATTTTTGAAATCAAGCCATCTAGACAGCATGGTTAGACTTCATATTTACATATATATACTATTATAAACATGAGGTGTTTCTAGTAGTTTAGGAGTGTTCGTAAAATTTATGACCATTATATCTGATCGAGGAGTAATAATTTCTCCTTAATGTGATATAATATAATAGGCACTTTAGCATTGCAAGTAATGTTGGTTTATGATAAGGTAATTGTTGTTGTGCAACACACAACCTCTGGGCCCTTCAAAATTTTCACACGCTTCCCGATAATCGAAGAGGATTTTGCTTTTACTTGTCATCCACGGATCTCATATCAAAACTAACAAAATCAAGAACCTTGTTATCCCTACAAGGACGAAAGGCAACTACTCCCTCTGGCTCTGGCAAGCCACTCAAATAGCCTTTCTTACTAACCTCTTTCCTCTGACAAGGCTTGGCAAGAAAGAATAGAAGTTGAACGATCACCTGATGTCCCTACAACTGTGAAGTCCTCAAGGTCTACTACAATAGAGATACAAGTAGATGCTAGATTCCAAGTTAAGTGATAGGAGAAACACTCAGGGGGGTCTTGGAAGACTTTGTTAGTCGGCAAGTCTATTGTCAGATAACTTTTAACTAATTTTTTAACCAGAGCTTCATACCAAGTGGTTTCTTGTAAATTAATGAGTTTCAGTTGGTTTGCGCTCGAGTGGGGATTCTTCATTGTGAAGTTCGTGGAGTGGGCTCTAACAAATGTGCCATAGGCATTAGAGACAGGTCCTAACCTTGAAAGAATGGAAACAAGATTTTTGTCCTTCATCAGAGGCCACCTCTAAGGTGGCGCTCTAGACTCACCTATTGCGTTCAACCGTGGGGTAGTCGAGAGCACTTTTATTGTTTAGGATCACCACGGCAACTGGTGGCCTCTATCGCTTGATGAACGTATCGCTAGACTTTCAGATTCTACAGTGGATAAGGCTGCATTTGCATGGGTGCGTGTTCAAGCGGGCGCTAGAGATCCCTTGGTTACTCGTGTTTGGATAGACCTAGATGATGGTAGATTTTGGTAGCAGCTTGGCTTCGAGAATGCAATGTATGCTTTGAATGCGGGAGTCTGCACATAACCACAGGGCATATCCTCGGAGGGGCGTGATGACGATTCATTGGAACGAATCAGAACCTCAGATAATATGGTTGGCAAAATGATAATGCTATTCATGTCGATATGGACTTAGGCTAGTTCTAAAGAGAGTTTAGGAGAAACTGAGGCTCTAAGGCCTAAAGACACTTTTGTGAGAACAATAGAGAGTGGGATTTATGGCACTTGGATTACTTTATAGGTTGGGAAGAAGTAACTCGACGTGATAACATAAGCGCAGCGTGATTCGGTTGATTCAAAAAAAGGCCGTTCAAGGGGCACATAAACTCAAAAGTGAGTTGTCAAAACCACCTCTACCTAAGGTTGTTCGGTTGATGAAGACTCATTTCACATCAGAATGGAAAGTAGTTCAAAATAAGAAAAGGCGTTACCAAGAAAGAAGTGTAGCATCAAGGTTCAAAGTCAAAAGGGTTTAGGTGGGTTAATGATTCAGATGACGCGGCTCAAGTTCCACATTTAAAGTTCTTCAAGGCCTAAATAAGCCAATTATTATTGGTTCGGATATAATGGACATACATTTATTGGTAGTTCTCCGATAAATTTGTCTTATTTTGTATGCTTACATCTTAGCCCTGAATCCAAAAAGATCATTATCGCGGTCGCACATTAATGCTACCAAAGGTAGTGTTGTGCCCTGTATTTGGTTGAGAGTGCAGTAGCTCTTCACAAGTCTTCACTTTGAAGATAGACTCGGGCCACTGCCAGATGACAGGAAAAAAAACAGAGGTCAAATGATAGGTTTGATAACCAACAAGTCAATGGTGTGTTTGATTTTGAATCCATGGATGATAAGGAATCCACAATCGAGTGCAACCGACTGAAACGCATTAAAATAAGAAGCCACTTGGTACAAATCTTTCGTCAAAAAATTTGTCGATTAGCAAAGTCTTACAAGACCCCTTTGGTGTCTCTTCCCACCTTGCCTAACCTAGAATTCAGAGTACATTCGTATCTCTACAATATCAGACCCTGAGGGCTTCACAGCTGCAGCAATATCGGATGATTCTCCAGCTCCTATTCTTTCTTACGAAACCTCGTTATTGAGAAAGGATTAAGTAAGAAAGGTTGTTTATGTGGCTCACCAGTGGTTGTTTATGTGGTTTACGAGGGGTCAGGGTGCATACAAAGAGAGTAGCTATGTTCGTATTGGCAGGGATACTTAGTTCTTGATTTTGACTATTCTGATTCAAAATTAGTGGATGACAAGAAAGTAAAACCCTCTTTGGTTATTGGGTGGAAGCATGCAAAGAATTTGAAGGGCTAGGTTGTTTGTTGCACAACAACAATTACCTTATCATATATTAAGAATACTTGCAGTGTAAATAGCTTACATATTATCTCATGCTAAGGAGCAATTAATATGCCAATAGGGATGGCTAATAAGATATGAAGTTCATAAATTTTATGTTCACTCCTAGACTACTAGACACATCCTATGCTAATCGTAGATTATCGATTTTATGAACAAAAACTAAAAGATGATCTCTTGATCATAAAAAACCAAGAGCATAGATATGGAAACTTCAATATAATAAACTTTTGTAACCAATGTAAACACACATATAAGCATCCATACATGCTAATAGATAAAGGTTATGTAAGCATCCATACATACTAATAAAAAAGGTATGTAAGCATACGTATAATTGTATATAGTAAAAGATAGAGGTGATGTGAAACGGGGTATGCAAGTGAATCAGAAATCAGTGATATGATAAATTTGCTACGTTTCACCAACTATTACGATCTTGGGTAGGAAAATAATTAAAACAAATAATGCAAGATGATGGATTTAACAAAACGTGCAAGTACAAGTGTACCGTTCGCAATTTGAATAAACTAAGCAGCTATCGGTTACGAAGGCAAAGCTTGTAATCTCAATATACATGATCAGCAAATATAGGGCAAGCAAAATCTCACAGTCTCACGATATAGTGACAGCAGTTTAAATCGATAAAATAATAAAGGATAGTTATCAACCCACAAATAAAGATACTGTGGTAAAGAAAATTACCTGCAGAGGATTACAGAGAATCTCAGTGGCCTAGAGAAGTTGCCTATGCGTAAAGCTCTTCGTCACGATCGTAACAATACCAAGATCGCCTGAATCGAAGCCCAGATGTGAAAGTTACACCCAAAAATAAAGTAAGGTCGCTAATGGGTCCATCTTTGTTAACGGGTCTGTTTTTTACACTATGGATTCAATTATCGCTGTTTTGCTGAAGCAGGTATGTATGGCACTGTAGCACGGGTTGAACCACTGAGCAAATATCAGATCCGGGTTTGTCCACTTAAACCCAATAGCTTTTAACTTTAATTGACTGTGGATGCCGGTGGGTTTTGGATTCGAACCCGAAATGAAGCTTGTGCCTTCTTCCTTCTTTGAAACAACAGTATGATGTTGGAGATGATGTGATGGGTGATGTTACGTCCGTCGGAGGTGGCGGCGTCGGTTTTGTTAGAGGAGATGAGATCAGTGGGTTGTTGAAGGTTTTCTTGGGTTCCTTTAGATGGATTGTAGAAGAAGACAAGAAGAATAAATAGTTGGCGTTTGCTGTTGAGGGCTTATTGTGGAGGGAGAAAATAATTGTTGGTTTTTTTCTAGGATTTGTTTGCAGGTGAAAGGAATAAGATGGAGAAATTACATTAAGGTTAATTTGAAGGAGGTTAGGAATAATCCTAAACACTAATTCGAGAGAAATCAAATCTCACAATATTAAATTTATCAAAATCTCTTCATTGATCACTATTGGTACAATATGGCCTTTATATAAGCTTTTACAAAATTGAATCCAACTCAAACTCCTAATCTAAATAGAATTACAATACCAAAAATTAGAAACTCAAAATACCAAAAATAAAGAAACTTAAAAAAACAAAAATAAAGAAAGAAAAAATCTAAAATCCTACTACGACTTCAACTTGGAGTGGGACTTCTTGGATTCATCTCTTCGGCTCTTTCATCTTAAATAGATGTCTACATCATTCTCCCCAGGTGGGAGAAAACTCGACTCCGTTGAGTTTAGATGGATTAAGTCTCTCATACTGCATTAGATTCATCCTTTGCAAATCACCTTGATCTAGCTGTGAATCAACAGTCGGTATTTTTCTTTACAGTGGTTCAAATACCTGTGAGTTTCACCAGTTTTGGTGGTGATAATCTCATCCTCTAAAACAACCGTGTCTGCTGTAATGGGACGAGTATCTGGAAGGGGTAAATGAGGGTCTCTCAAAGAATGGCTCAAGGGAAGGCTTAACAATCAAGGGGCTACAATCAAAACCTTTTTAATCCACTAGATCATTAATATTGAAAGTACAACTAATGCCATAATCTCTAGGAAGATATATAACATAAGTATTACAATTCAGTTTATTCAAGATCTTGAAAGGTTCAGCACTGCGGACATGCAACATTTTAACAGTTCCCGAAGAAAACTGTTTCGGATAAATCTGAACCATCACATTGTCGCCTACATTAAAATTTATAAATATTTTTCTACTGTCAGCTCGTAGAGTAGGCTTCACATTGCTCCCTTTATTTTCATCACTGATCTCTGTGTAGTTTGTGCACGTGTTTATCTGATGCAAATGCAAGTGCAAACTCGAATACTTTATAGTAAGATGGTATTGGTAGTAAGGGAGAGTGATTTGCGGACATGGTATGCATGTTAATGGGCGATAGAGAAGGAACAGTAGCAATGAGAGGTGGAGAGGGTGGAGCTGGCAGCAAAACCAAAGTGAACATTTGCTGAGGCTGTCCAGTCTTGGGTCTCAAGGGTAGTAGCTTAATTTCCTTACCCTCGTGCTCAAATTGACACATGTTGGATCAACTGTAATGGTGACATTTTTGTCAAACAACTATGATCTACCTAGTATAACTTGACCCACATTCATGGTGATCACATCACACCAAATCTTGTCTCTATAATAATTAAAACTAATTGGGACAAGACATCGTTGTTTGACCTCATGTGCTGTGAAGTCAATCCAAGACACTTTGAATGGGTGGATATGGGGTATAATCTCTAATCCAAGTTTTCACACAACTTGAACGATATTGCATTGATACAACTTCCATTGTCCACAATCACCTTACAACTCGTCTCCATCTTAGTGAACGTGTGAAAGGTCGCAGTTCTTCTCCAATCGTCCTTTTCTGCTGGTGGAGAGGTAACACATTTGACAACAGAGAAATAGGTAGACGTCATTGGCCTAATGCAGTTGACACCAACATCACCGCTTGATGATTCGTCATCATTTTCAACAACTGGGTAATAGGTATACTTATCAGAATCTGATTCAGTGACTTCTGTGGGTGTTCCATCTATTATGGCGATTTTAACAAGACTAGGACAACTGGCAGCTAAATGTCCATAACCTTGACATTTGTAGCACTTGGTTGTGGAACTAACTCTGAAAGAATCAGGGCCCTTGTTTTTGATGTCTCTTTCAAAACTCTTACCCTTGATGTCATCCCCATGTGAAGGGGTTTGGATACTAGACCTATGGGGTTAGGAAGGTGGGTGAAGATCTAAACACTGATACTCTATAATCATGACTCTTGGAAGGATGATTAGTCCTAGCGGAATCTAAATCTTGGACTAAGGCAATGCTGCCTCTAACTCGTTGACTACTCTAACTAACAGTTCAGTTCATAGGTCATCTCTAAGGTCGGCCAGCATGCTAAAAATCGGTTTCATTATTCGTGCGGTCCAACACTGAATAATGATTAATCAGATTAATCAGAGATTAATTGGGGATTAATCATTTTTAAAAAATTTAATATATTTAATTATATTTATGCACAACTACATATGAACATATACAGTTAATTATTTAAAATACCTAAATATTATACAAGACAATATCTAGATGTGGTTATAAATAATGATATGATGAACAAGACAATATGAATAAATAGTAAAAAAAGAAGTAAAAAAACTTATCTCTTCACATTACTAATCCAAGATTTCAAATTTTGCAACATAAATATAAATCAAAAAACTTACTTACAAAATAAGATAAATAAAAAAATTAGTCAATTTATCAATCAAAATAATGAGCTTTAAAGAATGATGGAGAAAGATTGCTAAATAAATTAATTTGAAAAAATAATCAAAAATAATAAAACATAAGTATCACTTTATGCAAAATATACAATAATAAAATATCATAGTTCATCTACTATTTAATAAATAACAGTTCATCTTTTATTTAATAAAAGATCATTATCAAATCATCAACATCATAACATAAACTACTTAGCGATCCAACACACACAAAGTGATAAGTTTTTCAAATAAAAAACATATGAATACCTAAATGATTAATCGGGGATTAATCAGATTAATCGCGCATTAATTGGGGATTAATCGAGATTAATCATTTTGGACCCTATTAATATCTCAAGCGCATAATCAGAGCGATTAATGTAATATTAAGCGGGCTGCCACTGAATAGGATTAATCAGCCTCTGATTTTAGAACAATGAGGTTGGCTCTGAATCTTGAAAAAAATTTGAGCTTCACCTTATGGAGGGTACTGCATCTGACGAAGAATTCATCAAATTTCTCAATATCCTCCTTTGCAGATTTGTTACCCTGAGTATGATGGTGCCAATTATCCATGAGACGAGCACTGAATGATAGTGGCACATACTTTGTTTCTAATTCTTCTTTCATCATATCTCCCTGTGTCAATCGGTGGTCGACCTCAGGCTGCACGTCTGTTTCTAGTTTGGTCCAATACTAACTAGCTTGGCCAAACAGTTCCATTGCAGCGTACTTAACTTTTCTAAACTCAGTAAGTTCGTATCATGTGAAATACCTATCTAGTTGAAGTGTCCAGTCTATCAAAAGTTGTGGGTCGTAACGTCCCTCAAAATTGGGAACATCGATCTTGATGTTTTTCAGATATTGAGCATCGGGATTGGATGTATTCTCGATGTTGTTACGTCGGTTGTTTTTCGGTGAAATCTGATCACGTGTGGACTCCACTTTGGTCAACTTTTCGTCAAGTGTCTTAAGAGTATCTAACTTGGCATTTATCTCGGCGAACATTGCGGCAATCTGTTGGGGTGGTGTGAGATTTGCTAGACTCCTCTAACAGATATGGGTGACCACTTCGGGTGGGCATGCACTATGCAAAACTTAAATGAGGATGAAGAGATGCAAATTTAGACTAGATGTTTTTTTAAATGCAAGAAAACAGTAAAATTCCTAGAAGTGTCTAGATGCAAATCCTAACCTAATCGTGCTCTGATACTAAATTGATGTGAAACGGGGTATGCAAGTGAATCAAAAATCAGTGATATGATAAATTTTGCTACGTTTCACCAACTTTACGATCTTGAATAGGAAACTAATTAAAACAATGCAAGATGATAGATTTAACAAAACGTGCAAGTACAAGTGTACCGTTCGCAATTTGAATAAACTAAAATAGCTATCAGTTATGAAAGCATAGCTTGTACTCTCAATATATATGATTAGCAAATACAGGGCAAGCAAAATCTCTTAGTCTCACGATATAGTGGCAGCAGTTTAAATCAATAAAATAATAAGGGATAGTTATCAAACCACAAATAAAGATACCATGTTAAAAAAAATTACCTACAGAGGATTACAGAGATCTCAGTGACCTGGGGAAGTTGTCTATGCGTAGAGCTCTTCGTCACGATCGTAACGACACCAAGATCGCCTGAATCAGAGCCCAAATGTGAAAGTTACGCCCAAAATGAAGTAGGGTAGCTAACGGGACTGTTCTTTACAATATGGATCCAATTATCGCTGTTTTGCTGAAGCATGTATGGCACTGTAGCACGGGTTGAACCACTGTAGCAAATATCGGATCCGGGTCTGTCCACTTAAACCTAATAGCTTCTTACTTTAATTGACTGTGGATGCAAGTGGGTTTTGGATTCGAACCTGAATTGAAGCTTGTGTCTTCTTCCTTCTTTGAAGCAACAGGATGATGCTGGAGATGGTGCTGATGAATGATGTTGCGTTCGTTGGAGGTGGCAGCGTTGGTTTTGTTAGAGGAGATGAGATCAGTAGGTTGTTGGAAGTTTTCTTAGGTTCCTTTGGATGAATTGTAGAAGACAAAAAGAACAAAGAGTTGGTGTTTGCTGTTGATGGCTTTTTATGGAGAGGGAGAAAATAATTGTTGGTTTTTTTCTAGGATTTGTTTGCAAGTGAAAGGAATAAGAAGGAGAAATTAGATTAAGGTTTATTTGAAGGAGGACAGGAATAATCCTAAACACAAATTTGAGAGAAATCAAATCTCACAATATTAAATTATTAAAATCTCTTCATTGATCATTGTTGGTATAATATAGCCTTTATATAGGCTTTTACAAAATTGAATCCAACTCAAACTAAACTCCTAATCTAAATAGAATTACAATCCCAAAATTTAAAAACTCAAAATACCACAATAAAGAAACTAAAAAAACAAAAATAAAGAAAGAAAAAAAATCTAAAATCCTACTACGACTTCAACTTAGGCTGGGACTTCTTGGAATCATCTCTTCGGCTCTTTCATCTTAAATAGATGTCTGCATCAAAAGGTATGTAAGCATCCATACATACTAGTAGATAAAGTCCCTCTATTTAATTTTTGATCATTACTTAGCACTTTAACTAAAATAATTAGCTAATTATGTCACGGCGTAAATTCCAATGATAATTGTTCATTTACAATAATAAATAAACAATACTTATACTAAAGATGATATGCTTTCTTCAATGCAAGTTCTAGACCAATATATCAACCAATCATCGTAAACCATAACTTCTAATTAAAATCATCTTATTTATTTAATTTGATGTGTCATATATCATTTAATGATACGTACTTCATCCAGTCCTCATCACTGGTAGGTTACACAAGGAGTCATACACAAGACAACTAGATAAAACCATCCTAGTGAATTTTGACATTTTTACAATAAGAAAACGTGAAGGAAACTACTAAAAGTTATTCTACCCAAGATCAAAACTGAGATATGGTTCCCAGCGGCCCAAATAATAGGACATGAGAACTATGGGTATATTTTATTTGTAGTTGGCAATTGAAAGTATACTGAAATTGTGCGCAAGGCAATGGACTAAATTCTGCATTCTTTTGGCATTTCTCTTCCCCATAGCTTCTTCGTTCTATTGGCATCACATGTACTGAGAGATTTATAAACTTCTCCTTAAATTGAGAGGAAACAACTATTCCAACTTGTATCCCTAACTATTCCATGTATTATAACTTAAAAAATCATTTATATTCTAACTATGAGCCAAAAAGACACTTTATCCATAAATTATGACACTTGACAAAGAATCTCAAAATAGAAGAAGTTTTAGCCTTGTGTTTAGCTCCCACCAAGAACCCATGGATAGGGCATAAAAAAGGCAATTTCAATTATATATAGAAGCTTAATAGAAGTAAATCACGAAGAAATGACTAAGAGAAAGGTGTGACACAAGAGAATTAAAAAATAGAAAAGCTTCATTCAGGCATGGTGAGCATCAATTGGTGGAAACCTTCAATGCTAGAAGAGAGTGGTTAATACAGGCAAATCATCGTTATAGCTGATATTGGCCAAAAAAAATCAACAAGAATCAGTTTAAAAAGGACAGAAGTGGGCATGAACACACATACAAACACGTATTGATGTAGTAATCAATTAAACAGAAACTTTAGAATGGTAACATACTAACATATTTTAAGAACAAATGATATGGTGCAATTGAGATTGTAGTGGAAGAGTTACACAGTACAAAACTCAAACAAGATGAAAGAAGTGACCAGGCTAATACTGGAAAACAACCAGAAGATTCATACAAATTGCTGGCACATGACAGTGTCTTCAGAAAGCAATTCACAACTAATAGCATTGTGAAAATTAACTGTGAAGTTTCATAACAGTTTTTTAAACCCAACATATAGACAAACTCCAACTTTGAGTCTTTGCCTTGGATAAATCCCAGAATAACCCAATAAGGTGAAAGAAGGAAGATGCGCAAATTCTCCCAGTTGAAGAATTTTTATTTTTTTAAAAAAAAAAAAAAACCCAGCCAAAGGTGGTAGGTACAGTTTAAACTTGGAACACTAAGAGCTTCAATCAAGCAACTAACAATCACAAACAATAGAACCGTTTCATCATTAGGTTTCTGATAGCGAAGACTACTTCTTTCCTGAGCTTTGGTAATTTGTTTAAAGGAAATCTCCAACAATGCACAAAACTCTATCAATAACACCAAATCAATCAAATTTCAATCGTGAACCGCGGAAATCAAGCGAAGATCAAATTTAGCGAGAGAGAGAGAGAGAGAGAGAATCTCGCCTGATTCCACACGGATCCCAGCGCATTATTGGCCTGCGACTGCTTGGAGACGTCATCCGCCGTGAGCTTCTTAGGGACGGGGAGCGGGGCGGCGTCTTCTCTCGTCTCCCTCACCCAGTACGTGTACGAAGATTGCTTCTCCACGACCTCGCCCTCCGCCGCCATTGCTCTATTAATTGCCAAAAAGGGAAACCCTAACAGCTAGCAAAAAATTATGGAAGCAATGTGGGATCGGGGAGAGGAAGGAGGTTTTAATTTGGGAATAATAATAATAAATAATAACAACAACAACAATTTGATTCGGATGAGAATTGGAGAAGAGAAGTGCGGAGGCGAGGCGATAATGGAGGTCTCCGGCGAGTTTGGGGGAAAAAGGAAGGAGAAATTTGGAGTCTCTTTTTTGGGCGGCTGTTGATTCCCGCGGGGTTGACTAAGATCGCATCGGAGTCGTCTAGAACCTTCTCCGCTGTTCGAATCCTGTAACTTACTTTTCTTATTTTATTTATTTTTTTTAAAAGATAAGTTAGCATGAACTACAACTTCCCTAAACTTATATAATATATAAACTAGTATACCGTTCCGTCGCGAAAACCAACCAACATAGCGGTTGAGACAGAGGTGGGGGAGAGAAAAGGGAGGGAGGAGAAGGGTCTCTCTCAACTGAAGACGGGCGGACGGATGGACAGACGGATAGACAAAATTCTTGAAGGAGTTACAGGAGAGTACTTCTCTTTAATCGGTTTTGATAATGAATATAAATATAATAATAATATTACAATAGTTTCATTTTATATATATTCCTAATTTTATTTTATTCAAGTTACGATCCTAGATTTTGTTTATTAATATGAGGTAATTGTTTAAACATTGACTCATTTTTAAGTGTAAACGTAAACTCCATTTTGCGATATTGTTTAGTATAATTTAAACTGAAATTTTATATATTTAGTACTTTTCATATGTAAATATTTTTTTTTTGCAAATTGTGTGCGCTTTTTTTCACAAGAGATCTCATAAAATTGTTCTTATTTTGATTTCTCCTACTCTTGTGCTTCTTGATGTGCACAGGCTTTATTCATTTCATTTCTCTCATTTGTCATCAAAAACTTTAAAATATTATTTTGCTTCACTTGTCAAAATCTGGTCTTAAACGAGGTCTTAATTGAACTTCAAAATAGTGAATACAATTAGTATCAGAACTTAGTACTCATTTATATGAGCTTTACATCCTAGAGATTGATTTTATGGCGTCTAACAATGACTTTGTACTGCCGGATGGGAGATCTAACAATAGGCCTCCATTGTTCAATGGAATTAATTATGTCTAATGGAAAACATGCATGAGAATACATATTCAATCTATTGATTAGAGAATTTGGGGTATAATAGACGATGAGATTGCACTTGTCCTACCAAAATGTTTGATGAGAAAATAGTATCTAAACCTCATTCCGAATGGGATGATAAATATTTTGCTCTGGCTAAACTCAATTCCAAAGCTATTAGTTGTATCATTAATGATTAATTTGTAGCGAGTTTCATAAAATTATGAACATTGCTTGTGCTAAAGAAATGTGGAACAATCTTGATGCTATCCATAGAGAATCAATGAGATTAAAAATAGCAAAATCAATATGTTTACACAAGAGTTGCTGCCTAACTAATCAATTGATGATTTTCTTAATAGGATCAAAAGCAACATCAACCAACTTTCAAATCACTTGGGAAAGTGATTACTTGTTTTGAGATGAATAACAAAGTCTGGGATCTCTTCCAATGAAATAGAAATAGCAAACATCAATCCAATTGAGATCTACAAAGATATCAACGCTATGTCTTTCCAAGAGTTGATGGGAAATTTAAAGAATGCGGAGATCAAGATGATTTTCAAAAGAAAAGAGAACAAGAGAATGCTATGCAAGTCAAAAAGAAGAGTATTACTCTTAAATGAACATAAGATGATTCTTCGACCGAAGAAAGCACAAATAAAAATGATAATAAACTTGCATTTGTTATTAGAAAGGCAAACAAGATGATGAGAAAGAAATTTTACGAGAAGAAAGGATTTCGTAAGCCAAACTCCAAAAGAGATGAATCCGGCCCTTCAAATTGCTTTGAATGTAACAAGCCTGGGCACATCAAAAGAGATTGCCCAATGTTGTGAAAGATAAGCCAGAGAAGGTCAAAAGAAGAAGACAGGTAGTGTAGGTTGGGATGAATTGGAGTCGAGCGACTCTGAAGATGAAGAGCAAGTTCAAGAAGCTAACTTGAGTCTCACCGATTTGATTATTTGCTTCATGCAAACGAAGATGAGATAACTTTTGAAGATTACTTAACTTTAGAAGAAGTAGAAGATACATATGTTGAACTTGTTGGAGATTACAAAAAGCTTTCCAAAAGATTTACCTTTTTTTTTAAAACGGCATGTATCTTGCTTTACCATTTATGAAAATATTTTAAAAGAGAAAAATGATCTTCATTCAAAATTGTTAAACTTGATATTGAAAATCATGAACTGAAATTGAAATAAAAAAATTCTAAAACAACGCATTCATTTCTCGCCAAAATAATAAACAAATTATGTCTAGCAAAATGGTCCAGGCACTGGCAAAATCTCATTACGCCCAAACAGAAATTCTGATTTTTGCTTAACTTTCAACACAACAAGCATAATTGCCTATACTTATTGTATAAAGAAAGGGCATGTGGGTACTAATTGTAACATTAAGAATTTTTTTATGCTCTTTCTTATTTAAAATGGGTACTAAAAAATAATACTAACCTTCAAGGACCCAAAGACAATGAGTACCTAAAAGCACATCACAAAATTCTTTTACAAGTATACAACCTCTCACAGCGTAGAATAAATGGTATCTTGATAGTGATTGTTCCATGCATACGATGGAAGATTCGAATCAATTTGGAACCCCATCAAATTGTGAAGATGGCATGATAACCTTTGGAGATAATGGTAAGGCAAAATTATTGGTATTGGTTCTATTGATAAGAAATTTTTCTTATTCTTGAGGATCTCTTATTAGTGGTTTGCATAAAAACTAATCTCATTAGCGTTAGTCAATTATGTGATAAAGGGATGGATGTTCTCTTTCTAGCAAACGCATCATCATTGATAGTATTGGTAAAATTATTTGAAGATTATAGGAATGTAAATGTATATACTTTTGACTTTATTAAGTTAACTAATCAAAATGTTAAGTGTTTAGCCACACAAGTTGAAGACTCGTGATTATGACACAAGAGATTTGGACATGCAAATTTTGATCTAACTAAAAATTGTCCAATAAGGAGTTATTGCACAGATTGTTAAAATTGAAGCCTCAAAGAGAAGTAATTTGTGATTAGCGTAAAAAGGACAAACAAATACAAAGTTATTTTGACTCAAAGAATGTGATATCAACTTCTAAACCCTTGCAACTCTTACATATGAATTTGTTTGGTTCCATGAGCATTCCTAGCTTAAATGGAAAATATTGTGTGTTTATTATTGTTGATAATATCTCGCGTTTTACTTGGGTTTTATTTCTCACTCATAAAGGTGATACATTCAGATCCTTTAAACACTTTGCCAAAAGAGTGAAAAAGAGATTGGATAGTCAATTTTCAAAATCCGAAGTGATCAGGGTGGAGAATTTGAAAATGAGATTTCAATGAGTTTTGTCTTGAACGTGGCAATTGAGCATTCCTTTTTCGCTCCAATAACACCCCAACAAAATGGGGTTGTTGAGAGCAAAAATAGGACTATACAAGAAATGATATGCACCATGTTAAATGCTTTTGTTTTACTAAAAATATTTTTTGGGCCGGGGTAGTTAACACCTCATTTTTTTTTAAACTACATCATTATTTGTCTTATTTTGAAAAAAAAAACCTCCTTATAAACTTTATTATGAAAAATCCCCAAATATTTCTTATTTTAGAGTTATTGATTGTAAATGTTTTATTCTTAACACCAAGACCAATTTTGGATAAATTTGATTCAAAATCGGATTAAGGTATTTTCTTGGATATTCTTCTTCTAGCAAAGTTTATAGTTTTCAATAAACGTACTTTGACAATTGAAGAATCTGTACGTGCGAGATTTAATGAGTTTAACCCAAATTTTCAAGAATTTTAAATGATGTAGATCAAACAGCTCTTGGCAAAAGCGATTCTGTCACTGAAATTTCAGATTCTGTCAGACCTTAATAGAACCAGATTTCAGATAAGCAAAAAACTAAACCCAGAGAAAGTTTTGAAACTCAACAAACATTATATCAAGAGCTTCCACAGTCATGGAAAACCGTCAATGATCATCTCAGAGATCTCTAATTAATTTATGAAAAATCTTTTTTTTGTATAATGAGACTTCTTGAGCTCAATATAATACTCTAAATTTGAACAATCTATTTTCTTAGAAGGGTTGCACAATCTTCAAGTCTTCTCCAAAATTCATGCTTTGATCTTCTAGACTTGACTCTTATACTTGACTCAACTTAAACACTTCAATACCTTCTTTTTGAGGAAGAATAAACTGTTGGCCCAAAGGCCATTAGCCCTAGTTTTGATGATAACAAAACATATGTAGTTGTGTTTTTAATAATTTTATTTAACAACGTTTCAAGTTAACTCTTTTTTGCATTTCGGCTCCATCACAAGACTCACACATTTGGAAGCTAAGAAGATATAGATCCTAAAGCTTAAGCACATAGAAGAGCTCAAGGATTAAGTTTACAAAAGAAGATTATATCAAGATTTGTATTTTTGCTTTTTATATTTTAGATAGGATTTATAGTCGTTTGTTAAAACCAAGATGATTAAGGTTAATAACTCTTTTCGGATTGACACACACACATCTTTCACATTTCTAAAGTATTTTAAAAAGGATTCAAAACATTTTTCTTTTCCATTTTCAAGATCAAGTTTCGAAAAAACAAGCTTCAGAAAAATAGTTTTCAATTTAGAAAAGTGTTTTTATAAATTACAGTTCTAACTTTGTTTTGTGTTGATCCATGATCACACACTGGTTCTATCAAGTCCTTAGAACTCTATTTTGTGTTTAAAGATTAAAGTTTATTTTGTCAGAAAAAGATTGGTTCCAAAAAGATTTCCATAACAAGTTTTTGGCCCAAGGTCGGTCGACCGACCGGTCGACCGTAGGCAGAGCAGATTTGCTCTGTCGGTCGATCGACATGCACCAAAGTGCATTGTGTGCACTTCGATCGATAGTGCGGTCGACCGACTGTAATAGCTTTGACCTCGGTTCGGTCCGGTCTATCGCCCCGGTCGACCGACAGAGAGCTTGCTCTCTAGTTAGGAAAAACGGTCAACTGACCAGTCGACCGCTATCCCAATGGTCGAAAATCCGACCGTTGGCGGTCGACCGATTCTGTTTTGTCTTTTTCTGGGTCTTTTCCCAACGACTCTTTTGAGTTTTCTCCTCATGATTTCATCCTCTATAAATAGTGGGACCTTCGAAAAACACAAAAACTACATTTAAGAAGTTAGAAAAAGATTTACAAGTTTACAAGAAGATTTAGTCAAGTTTTACCCTTTTCTTTAAAAGATTTTCTTTTGAGCCAAAATTTCACATTCTTGATTTCTTAGCTTGAGCCTTCCTTCTACATCTTTGCAAGCTATTTTCACTACACAATCCCAAAGAGTTTCACCTCCTCATCTTGGTTATAGGATTGTACTTGTGAGCTTTTTGTGATCAAGAGAAGATCACCGATTTCTTTCTATTACAAAGTTGTAGAGGTTGCGGCCTCAAGTGAGCTAGTGAGCCCCGTGTGGGCGTTGCGCACCGCGAGAGAGGACTTGTGGGTTCATTAAGTTATAGTGAGAACTTGTAACGGTTGATAATCTAGTGAGATTGGTCATAGTGAAAATTCTTCATAGTGTTGAATGCGGGGACGTAGAGCAGTGGCTTGAACCTCAGAACATATCATTGTATTTATGATTGCTTACGCTTTCTCTCTTCACTCTACTCTCTCTTTACTTAGTTGCGCACTTACATTGTTTACTTATTTGCAAGTTGTAGGCTGTCTAAAAATGACTAACAGACCAGCCATTAAGGAAGCAGAGTCTCAAGCTCTAGACGCGAGAAATCGATGCTCGCGTCTCAGCATTAAGACGCGTTGGCTCTACACCCGCGTCTCAACGTTCAGACGCGTCGGCCCGAAGCCTGCGTCTCAGCATCAAGACGCGTCGGCCCGAAGCCCGCGTCTCAGCATCAAGGCGCATCGGCCCGACGCCCGCGCCTCAGCATCCAGACGTGAAGGCCCGAAGCCCGCGTCTCAAGGCGCGTTTGGCCCAACGCCCGCGTCTCAGTTGCAACTGCCCTGATTGCGGGGCCAGTCACCGCGCATGTAGCGGGTAGTGGCCCCTCATTCGGGAGCGTTTTCAGGAGGCACCTTCACCCCCTGAGATCCCTATAAATAGCCTTGTTTGCTATGAAGAGAGGATCGGAGTTTTTGGAGAAGGGAGAGAACTTTGAGAAGATCGAATCCAGGCAGGAGGATCATCAAGAGAGAAGCACGACTCTTCAGCGAGCTTACTGAGTACTAGCCGCTCTTCGCCTACCTCCTCTTTGAGAGTTTTGGTAGACGGAGCTGAGTTACTCTTTCTACCGACCGAAGAGAAGACCCCCGACGGTCTAGGACGGTCATCTGGTCAACGGAGAACAAGATTCACTCTCCATCGCCACACGAAGAACCCAGCCTTAAACAAAGGGAAGATTCAGACATCCTCCCTCCCTTGTAACTGGAAAAGAGGGAAGAGTAGTTCTTTTGGTTGTAATCGTTTCGCTTGAATCAAGGAAATCTTTTACAGCTAAAACCACTTTCTCCGACCACCAAATTTTCCGGCCCCTACAAGAGATGGCGACTCCGCTGGGGACTACCTTCGTTACTGACGAGCGCACCGTGGTGCAAGATGACGTTCTCCGTAAGGGGAAAATGGTCGAATCCCTCGTCGTCGAGTTCGACCAGGCGAAGTATGAAGAGTTCCTCTCTTCTGGCTCCAAGAGCCCAAAGACCCGCGTCTGCCGCAGGGTCTCAAGTGGACAGCCCCCTGAAGCCCAATCTGAGGCTCTGTCGGGTGCTCCTGCTGCCCACTGTGCCAAGTTTGGTTCACGCGCCGACGCCTCCCAGAAGGCCCGCGTAACCTCAGACTCCTCTGCTGCGATCAACCGCGTCGCGCAGAACACACGCGCCAACGCCTCTCTGAAGGCCCGCGTGGTCCCGGCACATCTACTGGTGCGATCGACCATGTCGCACAGAACGCCCGCGTCAGCGTCTCTCAGGAGACCCGCGTGGCAAACACCCCTGGTTCTACAAACCAGGAAGTTGTTGGCTTCTCTCTTCCTCCACGGCGCAATCGGAATGCGAGCGTCGACAGAGAAGACGCGCGCGTCAACACTCGGTCGGAACCGTTGGTTTTCTGACTGGGGTTGAACGCAGCGTACGATCCGATGCCTTGCCCGCACCTCGTCCAGTGCGAGAGATCCGCGTTTGGCGACCCAAACGCGAGACTCCCCAAGTTGGGCCTTCTGGAGACCAACTTGCCAAACGCCAAAGCGAAGCTTCTGCGTCTCGTCAAACGCAGGAAGCACGCGCCCATAGGCGTGGGGCCCAGCAGCCCACTCTCTCCCAAGTCTCTCTGCTCCAACGCAGCAGACAGCAACGCGAAAGTCGCGTCTCATGTCAACAGAGACGCCAGACGCGCGTGACGCAGCCGCGACGCAACGGCCGCGTTTCTGAAACCTGTGTCCAGACAGCACAGCGCATGACTTCCTCCCGTCTTCCACGTCGCGAGGCTAGCCTATTTAATCCCTCTCCCACGGATTTGAGGGATTATTTGATAAGGAAAAGGAGTGCCAATCAGGCCACTTCTCCATGCTGCTGTCAACAGCTCATCCAGATGCTCTCTGGATGCCATTGCGAGTCAGGCGTGCACCAGCCGTCTCTAATTAGACAGCTGACCCTGATTCCCCCATCAGCCAAGAGAAGACGCTCCCACAGGAGGAGAACCTTCTCAGATGTTGAATACCCGGAGCTTACTGCAAACATGACTAGCAGAAGCAAGGGAAAACAACTAATGGTCAACTCAGAGGAATCTGACTCTGAACCGGAGGGGGTGTATCAACACACTCGCACCCGGACAGGGGCCATTCCCCCAATTGACTATAATGCCTTAGCCCGCGGCATTAGAATGGGTGGTTCTCACTCCGCTATAGTGGAGTCGCAGGCTTCAAACTCTTCCGTCGAGAAGGAGGCTTCCGCCTACATGGCCGACACTCCTGAGGAGACGACCAGGCGTTTAGAGCAGACGCAGAAGCACCAGATGGATATAATCGCCTCTCAACAGAAATCATTGACTCCCTCAAGCATATGCTCGAGAAATTGCTTGAAGAAAGAGCGAGATCTCCTCCTAGACGACCGAAGGGGAAAGGGAGAAAGGGAGGAAGCCCACCCTCCGAATCTTCTGACGAGACACGACGATCTACCTCGGATGTGTCCAAGCCCTCGTCGCAGGCAAGAAGCGACCAGACCCCGGAAAGGCTCATGCTAAAAGAATGAGTCAACTGGAGCAGCGCCTCGAGGCCCTTACCAACCGTAAAGGCCTCCAAGAAGCTGGAGTAGTCCGGCCCTATCCGGCCGAGTGGGACTTAGTCCCGTACCCTCCTAAGTTCAAGGCTCCAACTCTCCAAGCATTCGACGGGAAGGGGTCACCCAACCAGCACATCTACTACTTCAAATCCCAGACCGGGAATGTGGTAGATAATGACGCCATCTTGGCGCGACTGTTCATCGGCACCCTGAAAGGGTTGGCTTTTGAGTGGTTTATGAAGCTCCCGGAGGGTTCTATCAAGAACTGGGGGATCTAGAGAAGCTGTTCTTGACACGCTTCTTCGAAGACGACTCCGAAGTCACAATGCCTACCCTTTTAGCTACAAAACAGCGAAAGGGAGAGTCCGTCAAGTCTTTCGTAGAAAGATTTCGGAACATGGCACTCCGATGTCCAAGCGGCATGACCCAGGCCACCCTGGTGGAAACATGTCGCCATAATCTCCAAACCTCACTCCTTGCTCAAATAGGAGTTGCTGAAAGCCGCACCTGGAAACAATTAGTCCAGCAAGGTGAACAGGCTGAGGAGATTGTCGCCCGCGTCAGAGCGGAAGAGGCAAGCCCAGGCCAGAGAGGTCGACAAGGCGTGCACCAGACACCTCTCTCCAGACGAAGCGGAAGGATAATTTGGCGACGGAGACCAAATCTCCCACCAAGCCTCAAACAGGCAGGGCGAGTGGCTCTTCAAGCCAGCCCCGCCCCAACAAGCAGTATTCCTTCAAGGAGGAACACGTCGATTCGCTCTTCAAGCTACTCAACAAGAGCAATCGACTGAAGCTCCCTGAAATTAGACGCCCGGAGGAAGTCGGCAAGACCGACAATCCCACCTACTGCTTATACCACAGGATGCTCGGTCATCCTACCAAAAGCTGCTACGTCTTTAAGGACATCCTTCAAGCTCTGATCGACGCGGAGGTATTAAAACTCCGACCGGAGCAGAAGAAGATGACGGCCAACATGACGTCGATCCTCCAGTTTGGGACACGACCCCCGACACCCGTGGGGGTGATCTCTGTCCCGAAAGGAGAACTGAGGGTGGTCAACACAGACCCTCATCAGCAGCAGGAGAAAGGCTTGGTACCCGTCCCTACACCTCGAGGGGAAATCATGTGGGTCCACCCTGACCTCGTCGACGAGCAACAATGGACGACTGTGACCAACAGGAAGTCCAAAGGCAAAGGGAAGGCTTCATCTTGCCATGTGATATGCGCCTCCTCTCGAGAAGCGGACACTGATGTTCCCTCGCTGACTGACTCAGAAGAGGAAACAACAGTCCTGGCCGCAGAGCCCAGCCAACCTACGGCGGGGACCCGTTCAGGACAGGCATACTTGAAGCAGTACGGCGAGACAGCAGCGGCTTCTCCGCAACCAGCCGTGGAACCAGCCAAGCCCTCCTCTAAACAGCCTGGAGAGAAGCAGAAAGAAACTCGGTTTTCTCGAGTTCTTGCGAAAGGTGTAACGGAAGGATCCTCGACACCTTACCGCTTCGACGTCTTGGCTCAACTAGCCAACATCCCGGCACGCATTACCTTGTATGAGCTCCTGAGGCTATCAAAGTCAACCAGAGAGGCTCTACAAGAAGCTTTGGCCAATGCTGAGGTCTTCATGACTCGTGTGCCAAGGGAGGAAGATGTAGAGGATTGCCTCCACGCCTCCCCAAATGCTCCCTGCATCACCTTCACAACAGATGACATGCAGGTTAAAGGGAAGCATGACCGACCCCTATACTTCACAGGGTATATTGGGTCATCCGAGGTGAACTGCATCCAGGTAGACCCAGGGTCCGCGCTGAGCATCATACCTCGCCGGGTTATGCAGTTTCTAGGCATTCCTACCCATCGTCTGAGCCCTACCCAGACGACTATTTACGGGTTCAATGCCAACAGCTCCCGCCCAATGGGGAAGATCAAGCTCAAATGCCAGATCGGGAGCCTCAAGTCAGAAGTGACGTGTTACGTCATTGACGCGGACACTTCCTACAACCTGTTGCTGGGACGACCATGGATTCACCGCAATTCCATCGTTCCCTCTACTCTCCACCAAGTCATGAAATACATTGACGAGAGTGGACAGGTCCGAACGTTGATTGCCGAAAGGCATCCGTTTAAAGGGGTTGAAAATTATTTCACGGACTCCCTCTTATATCAGGATCCGGAGGAGACTAATGAAACCCCACAACCAGAGGAGCCAGACTCTGGTAATGAAGCTGACATTGAGCCTGAGAAAGAAGAGTGCCTGTGGGAGTTGGAGCCCATTGTAAAGAGCACTAATAAGCTCGATGTTGATACCACCGACGATGCGGGTGGTTGGTACATTAATGAAGATTTAGACTTTGCGTATTTTCCTGTGTATGTTTCCGATTCAATACCGTCGGATACCACTACCGACGTGGACGATGACCTCTGGTCGGCAATAGATGCTTTGACATCTTTGCATGTACCGGTGAAATCATCCTTCGGGACATACCAAGATAATGGTGACGCGCAAGAGTCTGTATTCATGGTTCCAGCCAGACGAAAAGGCCAAAGACCAATACTTTTTGGGCGAATCGCATCTGAACCAATGCCCCACGAAGAATCGGAAGGTGAGGATGAATCCCCTCAGTTCGATCATTATGAACCGAGAACGCTCAAGATGATGAAGCGCATGGGGTATGATCTAACCAACAGGCCAGGATTGAACTTCGGAAAAGGAAGAAGAACACTGCTTCGATCCTTTGTACCGAAGGGAAAAACCCCTGATTACTATCATCAGACGCGCCGGGGGTTGGGCTATATATCAACTCCAGTGCCATCAGCCTCTGATTCGGAGAGATTGTCAAGTCATGACTGCTCATCAGACACGTCGTCATGGGAATCAGATGTCAGTGTCGGCAACATCTTCAAAGGGCTTTCAGTAAACATGGTTTCGACAAGCCATCTGGAGGATGAAGATGAAGAAATGATCCAATCCGATACAGATCCTTGGATCAAACATTTGAATGCTCTTTGGGACATCCGCTTTGAACAGCGTGAGCCACCCACAGAAGACAAGGTTGTTCAAGTCAACCTAGGAGATGAAGACAATCCTAAACCCATCTTCATAAGTGACGGCCTGTCGCCTCCAGAGAAGAAGGATTTAATATCTCTTGTACAAGAGTATATAGATGTCTTCGCCTGGAATTATGAGGACATGCCTGGACTTGATCCTCAAGTGGCTATGCATCGCCTCAACATCAATCCGGACATGAAGCCTGTTAAACAACAGCAGCGACGGTTCCGTCCAGAGATAATGGAGGCAATCCAATCAGAAGTCAGGAAGCTTATTGACTCCGGCTTTATCAGGGAGGAACAGCATCCCGACTGGGTAGCCAACATCGTCCCCGTCGCCAAGAAGAACGGGAAGATCCGGATCTGCATCGACTTCCGTGATCTAAACGAGGCCTGCCCCAAAGACGAATTCCCATTGCCAATCACAGATGTCATGATTGACAATACTTGTGGATTCGAGCGAATGTCCTTTATGGACGGGTTCTCAGGATATAATCAAATCAAGATGTATCCCGATGACGAAAAGCACACCTCCTTCAGGACACCTCTAGGGGTATATTGCTACACCGTCATGCCCTTCGGTCTGAAAAATGCGGGGGCAACCTACCAAAGGGCCATGAATGCCATTTTCCATCGGCAGATACGCAAAACGGTGGAATGTTATGTCGACGACATCGCGGTGAAAAGCCGCACTAAAGGTGATCACATAGCAGACCTGAGGGTGGTCTTCGACATCATGCGGGCTCATCAATTGAAGATGAACCCCACCAAGTCCTTCCTGGGGGTAGCCAGTGGCAAATTCCTAGGGTTTGTTGTGACTTCCACAGGAATCCATTTGGATCCGGAGAAAGTCCGTGCTATCCAAGAGATGCAACCCCCCAGAAGCCTCAAGGAGCTCAGAGGATTACAAGGACGATTGGCATACATCCGCAGATTCATTTCAAATCTCTCCGGGAGATGCCAACCCTTCGCTAAGCTGATGAAGAAGGGCGTTTCGTTCATTTGGGACGACGCTTGCCAGCAAGCATTTGAGGAGATCAAGCACTACCTCACCCAACCACCAGTCCTGGCAGCTCCGGTATCCGGAAAGCCTTTCCTGGTGTATGTCCGATCAATGGATCATTCTTTGGGAGCTCTACTAGCTCAGAATGATGACCAGGGGCGAGAACAAGCAATCTACTACCTAAGTAGAACGATGATCGGAGCCGAACATCGGTATAACCCGATCGAGAAGGAATGTTTGGCACTGGTGTTCGCCATTCAGAAAATGCGACACTATCTGGTGGGCCAAACCATAAATGTCATATCCAAAGTCAACCCCCTGAGGTTACTTATGACAAAGCCTTCTTCACTAAATGGCCGGCTGGCAAAATGGGCCATATTGCTATCACAATATGAGATGCATTTTCTGCCACAAAAAGCCATTAAAGGACAAGCGGTGGCGGACTTCCTAGCTGAACACCCAGATCCCAGGGCAGCCAAACTCTACGAGGATCTCCCAGATGAGGTCGCCGAAGTCTGCCTAGCTCAGACGTCGTTCGAAAGTCAAGTATGGCAACTTTTCTTCGACGGTGCATCAAGGGCAAGCTCGGAGGGACACACAGTAGCGGGGGTAGGAGTGGTACTCGTCTCCCCACAAAATTACGTGATTCCCCGAGCTATCTCGTTAACCGAGCCCTGTTCCAACAATGTGGCGGAATACAACGCTCTTTTGATTGGGATGCAATTCGCCGATGAGATTGGCGTTAAAAATCTCGAGGCATACGGTGATTCTAAACTCATCATCAGCCAAGTTCGCGGAGAGTATGAGGTCAGGCATGAAGATCTAGTACCCTACTACAACGCGACAATCCACATGGCCGAGAGGTTTTCAAACTTCTACATCGACCATGTACCGCGCAAGCAAAATGCGCATGCAGATGCACTTGCATCCCTTGCTGCCTCCTTAGCTCTTCCAGCCGAGCAATGGAGAAGGTATTCGTCTATAGCCACGACCTATACTGCCCAAAAAGTCCCCTCGGAGACTACCAGAGGTCAACGGGAGATCGTCGCGGTAAGGAAACACTTGAAGTGTCGACCGATCCAGAGCTTAAAGACTGGCGATTCCCCTACATTGATTTTGTCTTATACGGCATCTTGCCCGAAGACACCAGGGAGGCGGCTGCCATCCGAAGGAAAGCCTCCAAATTCTACTACAATGCGATTTCGCGAACATTGTATCGTAGATCGCATAATGGGATCCTGCTCCGGTGCCTCTCATCAAAAGAAGCCCACGAAGTGTTGAAAGAAGCCCACGATGGTACGTGTGGAGCTCATCAACCTGGCCCGAAGCTGGCAAACCGACTCCAAAGATTGGGTTACTACTGGCCCAAGATGGTTGCCGATGCTGTTGCCTATGCCAAAAGATGTCACGCCTGTCAAATACATGGCGATTTCATCCATCAAGCACCAGGATACCTCCACTCTACGACCTCTACCTGGCCGTTCGAAATGTGGGGGATGGACGTGGTTGGTCCTATCAGCCCACCATCATCAAAGGGACATCGGTTCATCCTAGCGATAACCGATTACTTCTCAAAGTGGGCCGAAGCTATCCCTTTGAAAGAGGTGAAATCTTCTAACGTGATCAAGTTCGTGAAACATCACGTTATTTACCGCTTCGGTGTGCCTCGGCGGATTGTCCATGACAATGGACCCCAGTTCATCAGCCAGGCTTTTCAGAGATTCTGCGCCAAGTTCAGAATCCAGAGTGTGTCATCAACGGCATACTATCCGCCCGCTAACGGCCTCGCAGAAGCTTTCAATAAGACTATTGGCAAGCTTCTCAAGAAATTCGTCTCGAAAAGTCAACGAGACTGGGACGATAAGTTGGGCGAATGCTTATGGGCCTATCGCACGACTGTGCGAACCCCAACTAAAGCCACGCCATTTTCCTTGGTGTACGGATGCGAAGCCGTCCTTCCACTGGAAATCCAAATTCCATCTCTTCGCGTCGCCTTGACAGCGGAAATGACAACAGAGGAGAAGCATCGACAGCGACTCCAAGAATTGGAAGCCTTGGACGACAAGCGTCTGCAGGCCCAACAACAAATCGAGCTTTACCAAGCTCGTATCACCAGAGCCTTCAACAAGAAAGTCAAATCGCGAACTTTCAGGAAAGGCGACCTCGTCTTAGCCGTCCGAAGACCCATGGTCATGACACACAAGACGAAAGGAAAATTCCAACCCAAATGGGAAGGACCATTTGTGGTAGAGTCAGTCTACTCAAATGGATCGTATCGCCTCATAACCTCAAATGGCGATACACTCATGATGCCAATCAATGGCAAATTCCTGAAGAAATACTATCCCTAGATGGCATTCTTCCACCGATCAAGTTAAAAATACACCTCTGATCAAACATCCGACGCCCTTGACGGCTAAGGATAGAAGAAAATGTTGGCTTTTAAGTCCAACATAAGTCTTCGACAACTCATCATGCTGAGGGGAATAGCATGGCTAGCCCAACTCAAACGGTAGTTGGTAAAGGCATGACAAACCCGTTGATAGCTGAGGGTTTGCTAAAAATCCTAAGTGGATTTGATTCCACTCTTCCCTCCAAAAATCCCTTACCAATTCTCATCCATAGAATGGTAGGACCACAAAATGCAATCATTACCATGTTAACACTATACCTCTGGTAATGAATACTCTTTGTCAAGTACAAACCTGACTTGTTAACTCTGCATAGAGTAACAAACTCTCAAATTTGCCAAGTTAACACTATACCTCTGGCACCTCAAATTCCACTTGTCAATTCTCATTAATAGAATGACAGGTCCTCAAATTGCTCCTATCGCAAGCAAATTCTTGTCAAGTTAATATCACACCTCTGACAAAACTACTGTTTAAGTTAACATTACACCTCTAAGCAGTACATCGAGTGCCTGTCAAGTTAATATCACACCTCTGACAGTCACCTTTCTTCAGACTTCCATATCGAAGCTGAAATGGACGATGCCAAGTTAACACTACACTTCTAGCATCCGAGTCATTGCTAAGTTCAACAATACACCTATGGCTATGACCTTTCCTCGACTTCCTTGTCCAAGCCGAGACAGACGATGCCAAGTTAACACTACACTTCTAGCATCCGAGTCATTGCTAAGTTCAACAATACACCTATGGCTATGACCTTTCCTCGACTTCTTTAAGCCGAGACGACTAATGCCAAGTTCAACATTACACCTCTAGCATTACTATCACTGTTAAGTTAAACATCACACCTATGACAGTGACACCCTCAGTTTTCCCAAATAAAACTGAGATGCTGGTGAGTTAGGTTAATATCACACCTCTAACTCACGTCCTTGTCAAGTTAACATTACACTTCTGACAAGACTACTTCTAAACCGTTAAGTTAATATCACACCTCTAACGGTAAAAATCTTACTAGATTCCCCACGAGTCTAGTTTCATTTGATATTCTCCCCAACCGAGTATCAAATTCATTTTGGAGGCATTGTTGGTTAACATTACACCGATAAACAATGCTTCCATCAAAATCCCCAGCTGATCTTAAATCAAGTTAATCCCAAATCCTTGATAAAAGTTCACCTTCTCTGGGGGTACACACTCCACTTGTCACTTTCTTTTATAAAGTGGCGGGTCCACCAAAATCATTCTTTTGCTTCTAAAACAAAACATTCAAGACAACAGAAAGAGGCAAAAAGAAAAGTGTCACTTTTATTGATATTCAAGCATATGAAAGTGATACAAAACGCTCTCTTATACAATAAGATGAGTGTTACAATTAAGGAGTACAAAGAAGTCCCTCTCTCTCTCAGAGGCCGTACTCACTCCTTGAAACTGCATCTGATCCCAGGTGCACAATTGGAACCGGTTGCACTTTGATGCATGACGCCAACTTCGAAAGCGCCCTAGCTGACCAAGCCGAGAGCAATGGTGTTCTTGAGGTCCGGTGGCAACAGAGGGTCATGCATCCCTTCGTTCAGGCGCGTCTCTTTCCCTAGCAGATCATCCAACAAACATGGAGTCACTCTTGGGGTGAGAGCAGAAGTTTAGGAGTCATCACAAAGGATGCCACCCTCCACTCGGTCCAGCGGCAGCAGAGAGTCCTGCATTCATCACCATCCCTTTCCCCAGCAGGCCATCCAACGGAATGTCCTCGATGTCACTTCTGGAGTTGGGAGAGGAAGAGGATCTTCTCCGCCACCGTAACCGCCGGACCACCCTCGCCGATACTCGGCCTATCCATCTCTTGCACCAGATCTGAAGAGACCTTGGCGAGGGTTGGGTCCTCGTCAGAGATATAATTTAATCTCTCACAAACGACGAGGACCATAATTTAATCTCTCACAAACGAACGTGGAGCAAGTTCGCCAGCCGGTATATTCTTTCTGGGGCCCAGCAAACCTGAAAAAGGACAAGCAAGCCTACCTGCAAAGAATAAGTAAGAGAGTCAGAAAATCTGGAACTCAGTACATTTTTATAAAGGAAACTGAGTAACAGAACGCGGCAGCCATTCAAGACTTCAGACGCGGGAATGACCCGCACAGTCAAACAGACGCAAGTCAAACTGCGCCACGCATAGGATTCAAACGCGGCCTCAGTTTGTACCCGCGCCTAATGCACCAGACGCAGAGAATTTCAGAACGCCAAAAATTGCCGTCTCTCTGTTGGGTGAACAGGAGTTGCAAGATTCAGGTCTGAAACGCGCCAAGGCAGTAAAACGCAATGGGCAAAGCCAGCGTCAAGCGCCTGCATTCAGAGAAGTCAAGTCACTGGCACAAATTCCAGAGGAGGAATGCACCGGGACTTCATTCAGATCATCATATCGAAGTTCAGGCTATACACATCATCGGGGGACATACCAGCAGAGACCTCTGGCCAGAGTTGGCCTCTCTGCACCCAAACGTAGGCGTCCAAGATGATCCGAGAGGGGGTTCTTCTTGAAGAGACCAAACCGAAGCGTGAGAGCTCTGGGTCATCTTCATCCTCGGAATTACCTTCGTCCATGCAGACGGAGTCCCTATCAAGAAACTCTTTTCTGAAGAAGGTGGGACTTCTCAGAGCAATCCACCAAAGAGAAATAATCCAAGCTTGGATTATAGAAGGGGAGCGCACCCTATTTATAGGCAGGCCCTAATAACTGCCATTAATGGGGCGTTAATTGGAACCGTCACGCACGATTGTCAGAGTCCAGTGGAGGATTGACGCGTGGAACGACGCTTTGGGAACCATCACGCACGATTGTCAAAACCCAGTGGAGGATTGACGCGTGGAACACCGCTTTGGAAACCGTCGCAAGCATCGATTTTCAACCGCCCGCGTCGGTTTTGCCTTTAAGGGCAGTAACTCCTGAGTCCAATGAGGAGTTGACGCGTGGATACCTGCTTTGGGAATCAACGGATGACTCGGAATCCCAATCGACAGAGGAGACCTGACGAGCAAAGATCTCCTAAAATCTTGAGTCAGATCACATTAGACGCAGGTGGGAAAGCCGCGTCCCTTCAGCAGACAAGGCTGCATCTCTTGCGTCTGCCCGATCCGCGCAAGACAGATTTGCGTTATTCAGAGCTGCGTCTCACCTTGTGATTGACGCTGCGTCTCAGGGACTGACAGCCGCGTCTTACTTTACGGATCAATGCCGCGTCTCATCTTGTGATTGACGCCGCGTCTCATCAAAAGGACTTAGTAGAATCTAAGTTCTTATGAAATGATGACCGCGTCTCACTTTATGATTGACGCTGCATCTCAGTAAAAGGACTTTGTGAAATCTAAGTTCCGGTAGACTGATGACCGCGTCTCACCCTGTGGGATTAATGCCGCGTCTCGCCAAGACCGCGTCTCATTAAAAGAACTTAGCCCTACCTAAGTTCAGTAATCACAACTAGTGATCAAGAGTTGGACTCATCCACAACAGGACAAAGAAATTGGGACAAAAGCTTTAAAGAAAACTTCTATTATATCAAAAAATGATAGAAGTGGATACAAACACTCTTAATAAATAGAGTGTCCCTTTTCTTTACAAAAAAAAAAGAAGAAAAGAAGGCTAAATGTCCTGGCTCGCCAAGGAACGGATTTGTTCCCTAAGGCGGTGAATCTCATGCTGGCGCGTCCTCTCAGCCTCCATGATAGCCCGGTCCCGCAGCTCCGTCTCAGATAAGAAACTCCTGGCAGCCAGCTGCATCCGCAGAGATTCCACCCTGGAAGATTGCAGGGATAGACTCTCTTCAGCACGCGCCGTAGCAGCCCGTTGCTCCTCAAGCTCCTTTTTGAGGGAAACAAGTTTCTCCTCATTTAGCGCAAGAACAGCTTCCGCCTTGGCGATAATGTCCCAAGTTCTGAGGATGACCTGCTCTGTGCTCTGCACACTGAGCTCAGATTCCCTCGAATCTCCGGCTAATTTTTGAAATTCAGCCTTGGAATATTCAAGGTCACGGACCTCGGCAGTGATCTGCGCCTCCGCCTCCTGTCGCTCCCGTTCCTGAGCAGCTAGGAGCCTAGTCAGGATGGCCTGGGCCTCGCCGGAAGAACCAGCATCTTCCAAAGATTCCAGCTCCCGCAGGTTATCTCCAAGTTGCTCTACCACCTGCAGGCATGCCCTGGCAAGTGAAGGGCCTCCCGCCAATTCGACGCTCACGACCATATTTTCAAGAAGCCTCTGGGCGAACTGGAAGGTGCTGTGTCCACGGAAGATGAGATCAATACATGATCCCATCGAGGTGAAGAATTGTTGCACCATCTGACGTGCCAGCTCCCCCATGTCTTCACCACCTAAGAAGCTTCCCGACCCTTTTTCTGTCACGGGATAAGGGATATAGGGCGGGTCTTCTCGCACAAGAGCCGTGCCGGCCGTCGATGTGGCAAGAGCAGGACTACCCACTGGCGCTTCCTGGAGCGCTGCCTCTGCAGGAGCTTCCACGACCAAGGAAGGAGCTGTAAGCACAACCTCTTCAGAAACTTCCACCGAGGATTGAGCTGTGTGGCCTTCTGGAAGGGTGCTGATCGTCAGACTCCCCACCTGAGCCCCCTCAGTCAGAGCTGCCTTACTAGGTTCGAGGTCCAGAGGCGTCGAGTCCTGTAGAATGGGAGTCTCCCCAGCTTCAGCAGTAGCCTTCTCCACCGGCGGAGTGAGAGCCTCCTCAGCCTCAATGGTTGTTTCCCCTCCTGGCAAAGTGGAAGGCTCCCCAACTTCAACAGCTACCCCCTCCGAGATGCGTGAGAACTTACTCGGGTCAGGAAAAGCAGGTTCATGGCCGTAGTCGACTTTATCTTCAAAGTCGCTTTCCGTATCGGACGCGGAAGACGACAGTTCAACGCAAAGGTCCTCGGTGACCGGGGCCTTGCCACCAATCACCCCAGTGGTAGGACTAGGGTCGATTATCCGAGTGCTGGAGATGAAGACACTAGGAGGCCCTGACCGCTGTGCCTTGTCTCTCCCTTCACGAGCAGAAGAAGGCTCAGACCGAGCTGAGAACCCTGGAATTTGGACGTTCCCTCCCACGAGCTGTACTTCCTCGTCAGCTATAGTGAGTTTGTCAACCAACTCCCCCTCTCCCGCAATCTTACAGGTCCCTCTGTGCGACCTAGGAGCACAGATTAAACTGGGGAGATTTTTATCCTCTGGCGGTTCCTCAACCATGATAAAGAGGTCTTCAGGACAGTCCTCAACTCCAGCAGAAATGCCTTCCGAGGGAGAGACTTCTGTTGCTAAATCCCTCCGAGCCCTCTTCAAAACAGGACCAGCAGTTGAGGTAGGACCCCGACGACGCTTACTCACCAATTCTTGAGCCTTGGTGGTAGAAGGCCCCTCCTGTGGCCCTAGCTTGGTTCTACTCCGGGTTACTCGGAGCTCCTCTCTTGAGCCTCCCTCGGCTTCTCTCTGAGATGCTCTCTCCAGCTCTTTCTGGACCTTTAAATACTGGGTGATCATGTGCGAGCATTTGCCAGACTCCGACTGTGTTTTGAGATAGGCATTAATGCCCTCAATACCTGTATACCCAGGAGCAAAATCCGGTGACTGGTTTACCCGAGAATACCAGGTGCAGAAAGTGAAGCTGGTAAGGTTCTTCGGCTCCTCGACGGGCAAACGGAAAGTTGCCTCTGTCCCCCCAGCCACGCTATAATACCAGGCTCGAGCACCTTCGCACAGATTCCCGTCAAAGGCAAGTTGTGTATTCGGATTGCCGACATAAAGCTGAGCATAGCCAAACTGTCGGGCAAAACGACTTGGCATATACGGTTCGATAGTGCAGGAAGTCCCTTGGCGAAACAGCACATATCCTGGTCGTATATTGATCAACCACGGAAGACTCCCGCAGACAGTTGGGTGAGGTCATCCCGACCTATAGAATCAGTGAATTGCTCACCAAAGGATACACCAGGAATTCCAGGGAAGCAGCGGTTGAGCTGGTAATTGGCGGCATTTGAGAGACGTCTCCGAATATAATATATATAGGTGTCACTCCAATCCGAGTCTTCCAGCCGCCTCACAAAAGGGACAGGACTCGTACTCCCACGCGCCGTTGTCATCAGAGAAGGGCAATGCATCACGTACCAGGCCATGAGATACGTATAAGGCAACTCCATTCGGGGGTTGGGGCGCCTTGCCATCGGGTTTCCCTCTGAGTCAACATACGGCTTGCCTTGAGAGTCGACAGTCCTTGGAGCCTCGCATAGTCTCTTGGCTAGCGCCCGCAACCCGCTCTGAATGCCAGCCGCCATGGCCGGAAGAAGGGCTATAGGACGGCCATGGGCCAGGAGCACTGCTGGGTACACCACGTCGGCAATAATGACTTCATGCGGCCGTGTAGGTACCACGCAACGCTTCAACCACAGCATCAAGAAGCCCGCCAGCAGCGCTCGACTAGAGATAGAAGCCCGGGCCCGATGATGATAGCTTTCGAAAAGCGTATCAGGTTCGAAGCCGTCCTCGTTCGACCCAGTGGTGTAAAAGCCCTCAGAAGCTTGTGCGACCATGTCGTCAACTCCCTGTTCAGAGAGGGGAGCCAGTCGAGTTATCGAATGATCCTTCTTGCTGACATTGCTGAATAAGTAATTGGCCCAGGATAGATGCCTAACTCCATGCGTCCTCCAACCGGTTACCTGACCACAAATATGGAAGTGGCACATCACTTCCCAATAGGTCTCGTACACCTCAGGGGAATCCTTCTTTATAAGGTCAAGCTCCCTAGCAGTCGGGACATATTCTTCATAAGGGAACTCCCCCATCACCAGCCCCGAGACCTCATGCAACTCATGCAGTGCAAGGCCCATTTCTCCAACCGGGGTAAAGAATGTCCCCGTCTGAGGGTTGTAGCGCTCCAAGATCCCGAAGAAGTTGTGAGAGCTCATTGGGATGCCCCATTGTACGGCCCTGACTGCTGAGTATAATCCCACGTGCTCAAGCAGATCTCCAAGATCGGAGAGGGCGAAACCCACCATCCTGCCCCACCAAGAATTCTCCGTGGAGTGGGCCCATCCTGGCAAATGGAACTTGGCCGGATAATCACCCTCTGCTTCTATGAACGAGTTGAGGAAGGTGGTGGCAAGCTGCGGGATCTCTCCGACTGGAAGCTCAGACTTGCGTGACCCGGGAAACAAGCCGAGGACCGCCCGGTCATGGCAATCATGACGGTATACGTTCTGGGATTTGAAATTCCCAAGGGTAATCTCAGAGATATCCCGGGACACGTCCCACTTCATCTTCCGAAGGACGGACAGATGTTGGAGATAAGACAACGGGAGCATCCTCTCCATGGCTGGAAGGAAGTATCTCCTCTCCCCTATCTGACGGAGCCACCTGTAATTCCCGTCATACATTGGGTGGCCACCGTCGCTGACATGATCTCCAAAGAAGAAAGCAGGCTTCTCCAGCTTGATGTGGGTATCCGTTGCGAAGACTGCATCGGTCATGAGCACCCGAGAAGTCCTCTCATTAACATGGGCAATCATTTCCCTGCGAACTGGCGACCTGTCAGCAGTCACAGGTATGGTCCTTCGCAGTGCAAAAGTCAGACGGTGGTCGGCACCACCCACGCGGCCAAAATGGTGCATCTTGGCAAGTGAACCTGAAACATGCGGCACTGCAAAGAAAAAGACACTTGGTCAGATACTTTGCCAAAAATAAGAGAAGACGCTAAATGTTCATAATTCAAAACGCAGCCGAGACATTGGACGCAGGAGTTATCATCCGCGTCCAGACCTGCGAACTTGCACCAAAACGCAGAAGAGATACTGGACGCAGGAATCTTTCGAATCCGCGTCCAGACCTGCAAAGCTGCGTTCTACAAACCAAGACTTATGAAAATTCGAAGTACTTGGACTCAAACGCCAGATTCTACAAAATCGGCGGTTGAAGACACAGAACGCAAGGATCAAATCCGCGTTCTGCAAACCAAGACTTGTGAAATTTCAAAGTGCTTGGACTCAGACGCCAGCGCCTGATGGCACAAAACGCGGCACAGAACGCATGGATCAAATCCGCGTTCTGCAAATCGCGTCCAGAGACCTTCACAATTAGAAATATTCTAAGTGAAGGACCCAGAGTGCAGAGTTCACCAGCGTCGGATCATCAGGCCCGCGCCCCGGTTATCATCTCAAGGACAGCGTCCGAGAATCAAACACGATCTTGTGTTAAAGGTCCTTAGGGTTCTATGAACATGTTTTAATGGCGGAACCCACACCGAAGGTACATTTTTACCTCGGAAAACACCCTCCTGCGCAGAGGAAGCATCCCTCTCAGCCTCGGCGACGGTCGCCCTTGAGGTCGATGCAGTCAGTTTTGTCTTGGGAGCCATTGAAGATCAAGAAATCCGAGCGAGGAGATGAATAGTTGGAGAGAGAAGGAAGTTCTTTTTTTCAGAGAATGCGTTCGTTCGGAGAAGAAGATACATCTCTCTAACTGTTGCCTTTTATAGGCACAGAGATTCGCGAAGATACGCAGCGTTTGGCCCAATAAACGCTGCAGCGAATCGCTGCCTGACGCGTGGAGCCAAATCATTGTTTGAACAGGGAAGATCATGCGTCGCGACCCCGCCACAAGTCAGAAGTTGACACGTGGAGCAGTTCATTTAATGAACCGGGTGATCCGCGCGCCAAAAGGCGAAATCTCGCCGTTTCCCCAGGCCAGCTGGCGGCGTAATCATGACATGGCACAGGTGCGCGTCCCAAAGTACGCGGCTCTTCGGTGGACATGCCCCGTCGGCATCATCATAAATGCACCCAGAAAATCGCGTCTGCATTTCAAGAGATGCGTCTCTCCAAAGTCCGCGTCTCCTCAAACAGGCCAAACATCGCGTCTCGCTAAGAAGTCGCGTCTTTAAAGCAGTCTCTGCTTTTTCAAAAAGGAACCTGCGTCCAGTCTCCTGCTTCTGCAAAGTCGGTTCAACAGTACACTGACGCAAACAGACAACCAACCACTCCCGGCCAAAAGCGCACCCGTGACAGACTAAAAGCAATCGGGGAGGTCTAGACTGTGTATCTAGACACTCAACACGATCAACTCTGACGGCTTCAAAGAGTTCAACAGTACACTCACGAAGACCAATTCCAGATAAGATCAAACCCGAAGCATCAACAGTCCAGTCATAAACGCGAACACGGCTAAAGATCCAAAGTATTCCGAAATCCGTCCCATTCAACTGCGGAATATCAGAAACTTTGGAGGGGGTTCTGTAGGCTGTCTAAAAATGACTAACAGACCAGCCATTAAGAAAGCAGAGTCTCAAGCTCTAGACGCGAGAAATCGATGCTCGCGTCTCAGCATTAAGACGCGTTGGCTCTACACCCGCGTCTCAACGTTCAGACGCGTCGGCCCGAAGCCTGCGTCTCAGCATCAAGACGCGTCGGCCCGAAGCCCGCGTCTCAGCATCAAGGCGCATCGGCCCGACGCCCGCGCCTCAGCATCCAGACGTGAAGGCCCGAAGCCCGCGTCTCAAGGCGCGTTTGGCCCAACGCCCGCGTCTCAGTTGCAACTGCCCTGATTGCGGGGCCAGTCACCGCGCATGTAGCGGGTAGTGGCCCCTCATTCGGGAGCGTTTTCAGGAGGCACCTTCACCCCCTGAGATCCCTATAAATAGCCTTGTTTGCTATGAAGAGAGGATCGGAGTTTTTGGAGAAGGGAGAGAACTTTGAGAAGATCGAATCCAGGCAGGAGGATCATCAAGAGAGAAGCACGACTCTTCAGCGAGCTTACTGAGTACTAGCCGCTCTTCGCCTACCTCCTCTTTGAGAGTTTTGGTAGACGGAGCTGAGTTACTCTTTCTACCGACCGAAGAGAAGACCCCCGACGGTCTAGGACGGTCATCTGGTCAACGGAGAACAAGATTCACTCTCCATCGCCACACGAAGAACCCAGCCTTAAACAAAGGGAAGATTCAGACATCCTCCCTCCCTTGTAACTGGAAAAGAGGGAAGAGTAGTTCTTTTGGTTGTAATCGTTTCGCTTGAATCAAGGAAATCTTTTACAGCTAAAACCACTTTCTCCGACCACCAAATTTTCCGGCCCCTACACAAGTATTTCTTATGTTGTGATTGGTATTTGCTAGGTTGCTAGCAAACAAATTTTTATTCCGCATTATTTGCCATTTAGTATAGCCATCACCTATTCACCTGCCTCTAGGTGATTTACGATTGGTATCAGAGCCTAACTCTAGTTTTGGTTTAACCACCTTAGGGAGATCCTTTCATTTGGTTATATTCATTTGTTGCATTTGTTATTTGTGTGTGCACTTATACTTGTTTTCATGGCATCACACGACTTCTCTAACATCAAGTCCCCGCCCAAATTTGATGGGTTGAATTTTCTCATTTGGAAGGTCAAGATGAACCTATTTCTTAAATCCCTAAGAGTTAGAGTTGCCAAGTCCATTACCAAAGAATTTGTTGAACCTCATGGTGATGAGGATAGTCCGAGCAACTGCCAAGGACTATGAGGCCAATGCCAAAGCCCAATATGCACTTACACAAGCATTAAATGATGATGATGTTTCTCGTATAATTAATTGCAAATCCTCTTATGAAGTTTGGAATGATCTAATCATTACTTATGAGGGGACGTCTCAAGTTAAGAGATCAAAAGTTGACTTGCTTCATTCTTAATATGAGAATTTTTACATGCTTGAAATGAATGTATAGATGAGATGCTTACTCGGTTCACCAAAATTACTAATGGTTTATCTTCTTTAGGTGACACCATTGACAATGACCAAAAAATTCGGAAGGTCATTAGAGCTCTCCCAAAGCTTGGGAAGTTAAGGCGACAACCCTTAAGGAGCTTAACGATAGAGAGATGACTTCTCCAGCTTCATTGAAAATCTCAAAACCCATGAGATGAAAATGAGGGCGAGAGAAGAAAGGGAGACGCCAAAGAAGAAAGCAATTGCTTTCAAAGCTACTCCCTCCACCATTGATGAAGAAGATTCATCCGAAGATGGAGATGAAGACTTTGCCATGCCATTAGGAAAGTGGAAAAAATGTTTTATAAGAAGGGAAGACAAAGTAACTTTCAAAAAGGAAGACATTAAGAAAGATTTGAAAAGAAGAAGGAAGAGATGAGTTCTTGCTTTCATTGCAAGAAGACGGACCATCTAATTGCGGATTGCCTCTCACTTCAAGTCACTACCTCTAAGAACGTGCATAGCAAGAAGAAGGCAATGGTAGCCACTTGGATGATTCGGAAACGGAGTCAGAAGAGGAGATTGATGCCGCACACATTTGCTTCATGGCAAACGGAGAGGAGACTTCCATGGTAAATCTAGAAATCACTTTAGAAGATAATGATTTAACTATGATGAACTTGTACAATTTTTTGAAGAACTATAAAATAGATATGAAATTTCTATTGCATAAAATAAAAAATTAAAAAAAGAAAATGACTTTTTAAAGAATAAGCTAAAAACTATTTTTAACGAGAAAAATGACTTATCTAATTTTTTTGAGAAAACAAAAAAGGATTTGATAAATACAAACTTGTTTGTAAGGGTAAAAGCCCTAATATTGCTTTTAATAAAAATGAATTCTTGGATATCCAAAAGCATATTGATGTTTTGGATACCACCTTGAAAACGTGTGCTTTTGACATGAACAAATTTGCTTCTATTTTTCTAAAGGGAAAAACTCAAATGAAACATATACCTCATTCATCTCACACACACACACCATGATAAACATGCACAATATGCACACACACATCAATATAAGCATGCTTTCATGTATAGTAAAGTGTACACATGTGCATATTGCGACTGCAGAGGCCATTAACAAAATTTTGTTATGCTAAGTTAAATATGTTAAACAAAAATGTTTGGGTTCGAGAAAGTACCAAACCTATAGGACCCAAAAAGATTTGGATACCAAAGAACACCAAACTTGATTGATGTAGGTGTGTCGTCCTCCTCCAAGACATAGGGAAGATGGTGCCTTAGTGGTGTATACATCGGAGCTTAAGGGATCAATCGTCATATTGTATCGCTATCAAGAAGCACCTATTTTGGAGACTGCCTATGGTTTGTAACTTCTCCATTTAAAAATTTCAATTCTAGCTAAATCTATATATGTATAGGAATAGCTAGCTTTTCTTTTTGTTAATATTCTTTAGTTATGAATACATGATTTTTGTTGTTTTTATGGCTTGCACATATTCGAACTAGTCCATTTATATTGCTTTTGTTCTTAACTAGCCCATAAATTGCTTGCCCATATTTCCCATGCTCACTTGGCTGATAGATATCTTTGCATGTATGTGTATATAGATCATTTGCTCATATACATGTGTGTGTGTGTGTGTGTGTGTGTGTATTTTGTTTATATATCTATCTTGAGATTGGGTATCATATTTAAATCATATATAAGCAATAAATCCATATAGCAATTGCGCGCCTCAACTCTTATCTAGAAGAACGAAGAGGAGAAGTTAGAACCCGTTAAGGGTATTCGGCTTCAATATCTTATTTTTTTAATTGCTTCACATATGATTTAAATTTTTGAAAAATATATTTTTTTAATATAATAAAATTTTTTGATATCATTTTCCTGTGTTTTTCATGCCTATAAGATTTTTAGTGTTATTTCTCTATTTTATGTATAAAAATATCCAAGTAAAAATGATTTTCAAAGCTGTTATTTCATATTTTCGAAAAAACTGATTTTTGGGTAATCCCGGTCGACTGACCGGTCAAACGAGTTGACCTAGAATAGGTCCGGTCGTCCGAGCGGTCGACCGAGAAAACCTAAAATACAAAAAATATATATTTTTGGCCTAAGCCGATCGACCGACTGTAACCGAGAAGCTTTTGGTTGTGACCGGGCGGTGGACCGTGAGTCAGGTCTACAGCTTTTTACCCGATTTTAAAAACCCTAAAAACCCTAATCTCTCTCAATTTTCTCTTCTCCACTATTTCTCTCTTCTTCTCCACCCTATTTCCCTTCCTCCCATCTCTACCAAACCCTTCCAAATCTTAAATTAAACTCTAAAATTTGTTGGATCTCTCCTTAAAACTTCAGATTCACCTATTTTCAAGGAGAAATTTTGGGTTCTTTAAGGTATAATCCCTAACTTCCCAAATCTTCTTTATTTCATAATTTTTCTTTGAAATCGTTCTAAAATTTTCGTGCCTAAATCTTTTTTATCATTCCTCGCTTCACCATGTCAAGACGCCTAGATCTGAGAAGGGTAAACAACCCAAACCATTATCAAATCCTTTTATTTCTCAGAGTGCATCTCATAGATTTTCTGTGATCCATAATAAGCATGAGTTTCTAGTAGAACTGTTGTGCTTGCAGATTTTAAACACTTGAATCTTGCAAATATTTTGAACACGAGCTCTCTTAAACATCTAGTCACCATTAAGGAACCCGTCTACCCTGAGCTTGTGCATTATTTCTACTCTAATCTGACCTTTCAAAACAATTATGTCAGATCTAGAGTTCTGGGTAAGAACATTAATATTTTTTTAGATCGATTTGCCCATCTGATACATCTCTTCTGTGAGGGTATAGATATCTATAATTTTGATATACATGATTTTGAATATCCTGACGGTGAATCTGCCCTCATCGCATCTCTTCTGCTTCATGATGATGATAACCCCTTTAGTTAGGAACAAGGAGGTAAAGTATTATACGCTCACCGGCAGGTCCTAACTAAAATAGTGTTCTATAATCTCCTGCCAAAATCAGGAGATTATAGTCATGATTGGGGTTCTGCTCCCCTCTTGATATATTGTCTTCTGAAAGGTATTAGAGTAACTATTCCTAAGCTTATTATCGATTACATGACTTTTGAACACCTCCTGATCCCCGGCACTTACCATTTGGGATGCTCATTATCTGACTCTTCAAACAATTAAAATTTGATCTTTTTGTTGAACGGTTCATCGAACCGTCTGTTGATATCAACAACACTCTCCTAAAGAGGATGCATGCTAGAGAGCATGTTCCTGCTCCTCAGCCCCTCCTATCATTCTTGATGCTGCCCTTGGTTCCTCTTCAGCCTCCTCAGCTTCTAGTGACCCATACACAACTCTCTCTGCTCAGCTTCGTAAGCATGTTCTGAAGATGTCAGCAAATTTTGAAAAGATTGAGCACAGAGTTCAGAATGACTTGCAATACATCTGCTCATCTATTCGATATCTCCAGACACGCGTTGACGAGGCCTATAGTAGGAACGCTTGGCCTGTTCCACCTCTGAGAGGCCACGCGCAGTCCCTTCCTGCATCGGGTCCTCCGTTTGACTCCAGCTCCTTTCGAGGCAACGGCTCCTCCTGAAGATCTAGACTTTCAGGAAGAGTGACCATTTTCTGTTGATGACAAAAATGGGGAGAGAGATTTAGAGATTTTGTGGAGTTATCTGGGAGCTTTTTATTTTCATGTCTTTATTTATATACTCTTTTATTTAGACATATAGTATTTGGTGTTTGGACATGTACTTTTATATTCTAGTACATATTTTGTGGTATGAAACAAAATTTTATTAACAATATTGTCATTGGAAAGTTATTTATCTCTTTTTATGGTTGATATTTGATACATATCTTCTATGTGTAGTATGTGACGTGTTTGTATTCTTATGTATCCTTTGTAAACCAACCATTTTACCACTTAATTTGGAGGTTGGAGGTTACTGGTTAGTTGGAGGAAACCGTTTATGCATACACCTTGTAATTCTGTATTCTTGATATGCAAAGATGGTTGCATAGATCTTGATTGATATATCTTATTCATATGATTTTATTGATGCATATAACTTATATGTCATATTTTGATATATGCATGTGTTTAGGGGGAGCTTCACTTAAAGTCTCTTCCCAAATTAGTTGTGATAACTCCATGTGTTTTGTCATCATCAAATTAGTTATGTTTTTAACTAATTTGTTTAACAAAGTTTCATGTTAACTCTTTGTTGCATTTCAGCTCCATCAAAAGACTCACACAATTGGAAGCCAAGAAAATGTAGATTCCAGAGCCTAAGCACATAGAAGAGCTCAAGGATCAAGTTTGCAAAAGAAAACTATATCAAGATTTGTATTTTTGCTTTTTGCATTTTAGATAAGATCTATAGTCGTTTATTAAAACTAAGATAATATAGGTTGATAGCTCTTTTGGGATTGACACGCACACATCTTTCACAGTCCTAAAGTGTTTTAAAAAGAGTTCAAAACATTTCTCTTTTCTATTTTCAAGATCAAGTTTCGAAAAAATGAGTTTCAGAAAAATTGATTTTTGATTTAGAAAAGTGTTTTTACAAAATATAGTTCTAACTTTGTTTTGTGTTGATCCATGATCACACACTAGTTCTATCAAGTCCTTAGAACTCTATTTTGAGTTTAAAGATCAAAGTTTACTTTGTCAGAAAAAGATTGATTTCAAAAAGATTTCCATAACAAGCTTTTGGCCCAAGGTCTATCGACCGACAGGTCGACCGTAGGCAGAGCAGGTTTGCTCTGTCGGTCGACCGACATGCACCAAAGTGCATTGTGTGCACTTCGGTCCACCATGCGGTCGACCGACTGCAAGAGCTTTGCTCTCGGTTGGGTCCGGTCGACCAACAGAGAGCTTGGCTCTTTGGTTGGCAAAAACGGTCGATCGCTATCCCCAACGGTTGGAAATTCGACTGTTAACGGTCGACCGGTCGGTTGACCGACAGAAGGATTTTCTTCTGAATTTTTCCCAACGGCTTTATTCTGTTTTGCCTTTTTCTGGGTCTTTTTCCAACGATTCTTTTGGGTTTTCTCCTCATGATTTCATCCCCTATAAATAGTGAGACTGTAGAAAAACCCAAGAACAAGATTTAAGAAGTTAAAAAAAGATTTTACAAGTTTACAAGAAGATTTCGTTAAGTTTTAGCCTTATCTTTAAAAGATTTTCTTTTGAGCCAAAATTTCACATTCTTGATTTCTTAGCTTGAGCCTTCCCTCTATATCTTTGCAAGCTATTCCCACTATACAATCTCAAAGAGTTTCACCTCCTCATCTTGATTATAGGATTGTACTTGTGTGCCTTTTATGATCAAGAGAAGATCTCCGATTCACTTCTATTGTGAATTGTAAAGGTTGCGGCCTTAAGTGAGCTAGTGAGCTCCGTGTTGGTATTGCGACACCGCGAGAGAGAACTTGTAAGTCCATTGAGTTTTAGTGAGAACTTGTAACGGTTGACGATCTAGTGAGATCGGTCATAGTGAAAATTCTTTATAGTGTTGAAGGCGGGGATGTAGAGCAGTGGCTAGAACCTCGGAACATATCATCGTGTTTGCAATTGCTTACTCTTTCTCTCTTTCATTCTACTCTCTCTTTACTTACTTGCACACTTACATTGTTTACTTATTTGCAAGTACTTCTTGTGTTGTGATTGGTATCTGCTAGATTGCTAGCAAGTAAATTTTTATTCCGCATTATTTTTCATTTAGTATAGCTATCACCTATTCACTCCCCTCAAGGTGATTTACATAAACAAGATCTTAATTCTTGAACCCTATAAACTCATAGACACTTAAACTTAATTAGTATCTCATAACTACATGTATTTTGAAATCATCAAAATAAAGTGGTGATTGTACCCTTGGGCCAACAATCTCCCCTTTTTTGATGATGATAAAAAACTTGAGTTATTTATAATAAAATATATGAAGAGCTTGAGAAAGCTCTCCCTGAAATTATGTTTTTGAAAATCAAGTTACTCATGACATATTGATACATTAATAATAAGCAAGTCACATGCATATCAATAGAATTAACAATTTAGAACAATATGCATAAAAACGGTCATCCATCCTTCCATGCCTTCGTCCGCCAAAATAGTATGCAATAAAGAGAATATATTCTTATCTCCAACCAATTATTGCATAAAAAATGGGTAATCGATTTAAGACAAAATAAATAACTCAACATATTCTTTTCCCTTTTTGGCATGCATCAAGAAGGAGATAGAAGACACCAAATTTTGAAAAACATGATACCAATTGAAAGTTGAAATAATTTAGATATGGACATGAATTGAAAACTTCCAAATACATATGCCAATTGTATATTTTAAATTTAAAGTGTAAACATGAAGGCAAATATCAATTGAAATCAAACAAACAATACAAAAGAGATACCAAAATGAAAATTCAAAATATCTAAACATAGGATCAAAGATCCATCATATAAACTTTCAATTCACCACAAATGAAAAAAAAAATCTATAATCATATAAAAACATCGACCAATTGAAAATTGGTAGAATCATAATAAATTTCAATATCGCCTTTCTCATAATGATCTTTAAGAAAGTGATATTGAATCTCTATATGATTGGTCTTACTATGTTGATTTGCATTTTTGGTTATATGAATAGTACTATGTTATTACAAAAAATCTTAATATGATCATAATACAAATTATAATCAAGGAGAGTACGTTTCATCGAAAGGATTTGTGCACATCAAGCCCTAGCGGCAACATACTCTGCCTCGGCGGTTGAGAAGGCCATGAAATTTTATTTCTTAGAAGAACACGAAACAAGGCAATTTCCTAGAAATTGACAAGTTCCACTAGTACTCTTTATTCGATAAGGAAAAGAGATTAAGTAGAAGTTTAGAGTAAACTGTGTAAGTCCCTGTATCAATGTTCAAGATTTGGGTATGCATGTAGAGTTAATATGCTCCTTCGAACTACCGTTTGTAGTAAAAGCTATAACGGATCATATCCGCAGGGAGGGCTTGCGATGGAAGCTTTGTTAGTTCTTGTTGTTCTTGTTTTGGAAAGAAAATGAAAGTTTTTCTTTATTTAAGAATTTAAAAAGAAAATAAACTAAAAAGAAGATGATGAATCCTTTTGTGTTAAGAAAAGAAGAATGAAAACGGGGAAGGTAGAATGAAAACAGTGAATTTTGAAAAAGTAAAAGAGAAAAATAGACTTTGAATAAGACAGAAAGTTTCTTAGAAATTAGAAGAGTTTTTATCAGATAGAAAGAAAGTCATGACTAACTAACAACTCTATACTACTAACTTACTAAACTCTTGGATGATTTATGTCTCATGTAGATTCATTGGCATATTGTCCATCTCGCTTCATCAAGTTAAAGAGTTGTCCCAATTTGTTGAGGTGTTTTTTTCTTAGCTTGGTTAGGTGGCCTCCTTAAATCATAGGCTCTAAATAGGTTCACAAGAATGAAACTTAAAAATGTGATATTTACAATTTAGATATGCATAACAAGAATGTTAGGTTCATTAGATCATCAAAATCATGGTTTAGCTGGCATGAAATAAGAAGCTAGTGTATTAATTTGTTAGCATACTAAAGTGATCACATCATCATGTTCCATCAAGGCTTCCATTAAACAAACAAGACTCTAAATGAGGCACACATGAATCATATGGAGGGAATCACAAAACCTTCATTTAAGATCAAAAACATCACAAAACCTTCATTTAAGATCAAAAACAACACTCATCTTCAATGGGAATAAAAGAGACTTGTTCAACACAACACTAGAAATTATAAACATCCAATGAATCATATGAGTTAGTATCATCCAAGAGTTAGTAGTTAGTAGTGTTAGAGGTTAGTTAGTCATGTTAGAAGATTAGCTATTTATAGAGAAGTAAAGCAAAGAAGAAAACATAGTAGATTAAAGTGCAAGAAACTAAAAACTTGAAAGTAAATAGTAAGAATTAAAAGAGTAAGAAATTAGAGGAGGGAGCACATGAGCATTGCATTTGATTGTCACTCTCAATTACAGAGACCTCACTCTCACCCTCTCTTTTTTCAAGAATCTAAAAAAGAGAAAAGAAAATTACTAGAGAAAACTAAAGAAGAACCTAAAGAAATCCTAAACCTTCTCCTAAAATTTATGGCTATCTCTTCCTTTAACAACAGAGGCCCTAGGGTCTTTATATAGGCATCATGAGCTTATCGTTTTCAATCACAGTCGCAGAACAAATCACTACATCAACGACCCAAATTCTGCCACGGAAACGTGGCTTGATCCGCGACCAAAGCCGCATTTCTGCGGCAGAATCTTGGCTGTTATGCCAGCGATCGCGCTGACAGTTTGTCTCTGCCCAGGTGTACTGTGGGAACTTCTAGAACCTCGAGAATATTCTCTGATTCGTTACAGATGTGGACTTCTTTGGATTGGGCTCTTTTTAATCTCCTTTAAATCCTTTAATTAGCTTGAATTTGGGCCTTCTTCTTCATTAAAGAGTGAACCTAAAATTTAAGAGAAACAACCATTAAAAAGCTCATTTTTATTGATAATATGTATGAAAATGTGATGCAAAATGATACAAAATTAAACACTAATCACACCCCCATACCTAGCTTTTACTCGTCCTCGAGCGACATAAGCAAAGAAAAAGAATAAAATCCTAACTACATTATTACACCACTTTTGTAGGTGACACGATTGCACTGAGCATGTACAACAAGCCGTTAAACCTCTAAGTTACCCTAGAGGAGGAGTGTTATCTCCTGAGGGTTTTCAACGGATTGCACCCACAAAATCCAAAGAAAAAGAAACATGTTAGTGATTTTTTTCAAAAAGAAAAAGAAAGAAACTTTATAATCCTTTTTTGCAAAAAAATTAAGTGATCTTCTGATTTTAGGTTACCCCAAACTATTCCTTCTCATTATAAGTCTCCATTTGAAGTTTTGTCTTCAATTAAGGTTAAGTTTCAGAAATAGAGAGAGCATCAGATTTTGTATCAAGCCTAAAATATATACATTTATATGTATGAGGAATTGTTCTTAAACTATGTTACATTTACTTATATATATTATGTATGTACACTTATTTATTTTTCTTAGCTTCATTAGGCTTTCTAATTACCCATGTAGGGAGCCTTTTGTCGATTACTCCCAGACCAGATGGTCTTAGGGCACCAGATGAGGATATATCCCTAAGGCTCAAGGACTCGAGTAAATAAGCTCACGAATGCTAAGGACTCAACCACCTTTAGGCGTGACTAGTCATGCTTCTCAAGGCACAACTAACCAACTTAATTGGTGATTAAGTGTTTATTTATATTTACAATTTTTTATTTCTAAAATTCTTTTCCTCTTTTTATTATTTATTATTTATTTTATTTTATATAAATAAAAGTACTAAGTTTTTGTTAAATCCCTCAACATGTAAATGTACATAATATTTAGGAAAAATTCAAAATCTAATTATCTTTCTATTCTTTCTTTCTAAACCTAAATATCCAATAATTCTTCTTATTTTAACTTATATCAAGAAATCCTAGTTTAGAGTTTTCCTAATTCCTAAGATCAAGTTAATTTTTTTTAAAAATGGATAAAAGAAAATATTATATATATATATATATATATATAAAGAAAATCAAAATCTAAGTTAAAAGAAACTTAAAATCCTAAAAAAATCAAAATCTAAGTTAGTTCTAAAAAACTTAAAATCCTAAAAAAATCAGAAATCTGTGTTAGTACTCACCCCCCACACTTATCCCATGCATTGTCCCCAATGTATGCAAATAAAATATATGCATGAAATAAGGTAGTGAAATGATATCACCCCCTCCTACGGCTCAGACCAGTTGTGGTGCTTGGACCGGCCGACTGAGATCTCCATGAACTCTCTTCAATACGTTCCAAACGAGTGATCAGCTCCTCCATTTGCTTCCTCAACCTAATCTGGCCCTTTAAAATTTTCGTCATGCCTTTCCATATGAAGGACATGAAGGCTTAGAATTAATAGGCGGGGACTGCTGCCAAAAAGTAGGCTCATCATCCTCCTCTAATATTTCCTCAAAAGAGGATTCTGCTTGGGCGTCCTCAGGTTGGACACTAGGGGTCTAAACAGCATGTAAACAACTGTTGTATGTACTAGTTACCCACTCTGGTGTGACAAATACGTGATCATATGAATCGAAGACTTCATCTGGTAAGAAATTCTTACATAAACAAGTCACTAACACGGGATGCGAATATTTGGCACCTCTAGTGTGTGTGGAGTTGGTGATGAGACAGTTGAATATGATTGTGTTACTGCATACTGTGTGCTGCTTTGTCATCAGATTATGAATACTCTGCAATACTGGCCTATTGAAAGAAGTAGTATAATATAGGCCGAGGATATTGCGTTGGATCCAGCGTTAACGCAATGTATATTCCTGAAGGTTGTACTGGCTTTGAGCTCATGGTCCTGCTCAGTGCAACGAGCACCCATGATGGTCATGTATTCTATCAAATGAAGGGGCTCGCTATGGTGTGGGTTGCCGGGGATTAGCTTGTAATTCTCTATAATATCAGTAGTGACAATGATGTCCCCAGTTGTCAGATGCACAGTAAACTGATGAGCATCAAGATCAATGGTTGTTTGGTCAATACTGGAATAGAAGATCTTAACAAGTTCAAGACAATAATAAGCTTCATACTTTGAATTATCATAAACCAATGTGAACCAATTCCACTCCCTAATCCTATCAAGAAACACATGGCCATCCCATTGGCATCACTAAGGATCCTAGAAAATTCTTTTCTGTAAAAATAGTAGGTGCCATGATTTGAAATTCGGAGAAGAAGATAGGAATTCGAAAACCTCCCCCAGAATTCATGGGGGGAAACAAAAATGAATTGCACAGAGCAATCCACATAGAAACGTACAGAGCTTGCTGTAGATCTGGAATCTACAAGGGAAGACGACCTCGCAGAAATTTCACGGCGTGTAGTAAGCCCAATACTTGCCGCGGATGCGCGGCTTTGGCAGAGAAACCGCGGCAATATTTGGGAGGCATAGGGTGGGATTTTTTTGGTGGCGATGCGCTTGTCTCTCTACTCCAGATCTGATCTCAAAATTACGGTAGAAGCACGGGAGTGGGGTTGAAGATGTTTTATAGAGGCCTGAGAAGGGTGTTTTCTATTTTTTGACCCTAGGTAAAAAGTACCTAGGGTTTATTTCTGAATTTTTATTGGTTAATAATGGGTATATTTATAAGAGAGATAATCTAGGTGTCATTTATCAATTAAGTCCTATTTTTTATGTTTTCTTGCTTTTTTTTTATTTAATTTATTTATCACGCTATATTATTTTATTTATATATTAAGGTAAAAGAAAGAAAAACTTGGCGGTGTTTATAAGAAGGGTCCCAAAAGATTTACAATGAACGACAGAGAAATTTGAAGGAGGGCCCGGTCACGTGTAGACTGGGTCACAAAGACCCAATTTAAAAGTCCTGTGTGACTCAGGCGCAGTGGTGTAGAATGGTTTCAATCTTTAACCATTGATTTTAAAAGTGCTACCATTCTTGGGATCAGAAATTTCAACAGCACCATGATAAAAAACTGTATGCACAAGATAGGGTCCTGACCATTTGGTCTTCAGTTTATCAGAAAAGAGGTGGAGCCTTGAATTGTATAGCAGAACCTGTTGTCCAGGGACAAAATTCTTCCGATTTATGGATCAATCATGGAAGAGTTTAGTTCTGTATTTAGAAATCTTAGTATTATCATAAGCTTCATTTTGTATTTCTTCAAGCTCAGAAATCTATAATTTTCTTAAGTCACCGGCTTTCTTCAAGTCAAAATTCAGTTGTTTAATATCCCACAAAGTACGGTGCTCAAGCTCCACGAGCAAATGGCATGGTTTTCTAAATATCACTCGATATGGAGACATTCTTAGGATAGTTTTGTAGGCGGTCTGATAAGCTCACAGAGCATCGACAAGTTTGATGGACCAGTCCTTCCGATTCTGTCCTATAGTCTTCTCCAAGATGAGTTTAATCTGTCTATTTGTTACCTCCACATGTCCATTCGTCTGAGGATGGTAGGTCGTGGATAATTTGTGAGAAATAGAGTACTTCCGATTGCAGAAATGACTCTCATTATCGCTTATTATCGCACGGGGGGCTCCAAAGCGTGAAATGATATTTTCTCTAAAAAACTTGATGACAACTCGGTTGTCATTCGTCCCAGTTGGAACAGCTTCAGCCCACTTAGAAACATAATCTACAACTACCAAAATGAATTGGTTGCCGTAGGATATTGGAAAGGGTCTCATGAAATCAATGCCCCACAAGTCAAAAATTTCTACTTCCAGGATTGTTGTAAGGGACATCATGTCCTTGCGTGTGACTTGACCTATCATTTGAAAATTGTAAGAGTCCTTGAAGAGAGTGGGATAGTAGAAACCACTCTGAAGAACTTTCTCGGTCGTCTTTCATGAACCAAAGTGTCCACCACATGCAAACTCATGACAAAATTCAATACGCTGTGATTTTCATCCTCAGGAAGATACCTTCTAATAATCTGGTCAAGGAAATATTTGAATAGATATGGTTCGTCCCAAAAGAAGAACTGTATCTGTGTTAAAAAGCGGTGCTTGTCTCGATTTGACCAACTCGAAGGTGTTTGCCCAGTTGCAAGGTAATTTGCAATATCAACATACCAGGGCACTTTACACATTACGAAGATGTGTTCGTCAGGAAAATTTTCGTTGATTGCTAGCATCTGTACTGGTGCATTAGGAATCCTTGAAAGGTGATCAGCTATCACATTTTCGACGCCCTTTTTATCTTTTGTTTCTAGATCGAATTCTTGCAAAAAAAGTATCCAAATAAGCCTAGCCTTTGATTCCTCTTTTGCATTAAATACCTAAGGGCAGAATGGTCGGTGAAAATCATTGTTTTAGACCCAAGTAGGTATTGGCAGAATTTCTCCAACGCAAACACAACTGCTAAAAATTCTTTTTCAGTTGTTGTGTAATTGAGTTGGGTCTCGTTAAGCGTCCTACTTGCATAATAAATCATGTGTTACATGTTATCAATGCGCTGTCTTAGAACAACGCCTACGGCATAATCAGAGGCATTACACATGATTTCGAAGGGTTTAGTCCAATCAAGTGCTAATATTATTGGTGCCGAGATAAGTTTTTGTTTTAGCTCTTCCCAAGCTTGTAGACATCCCTCATTAAAATGAAAAGGCACATCTTTTACTAAAAGATTAGTTAAAGATCTAGCAATTTTGCTAAACTCTTTAATAAACCTTCTGTAAAAGCCAGCGTGCCCCAGGAAAGATCTGATGTCTTTTAAGCATTTAGGTTCAGGGAGTTTTACTATCACCTCCACTTTAGATTTGTCAACCTCAATTCTTCTACTTGAAATCTCATGTCGAAGGATAATTTCTTGTTTGACCTGAAATTACACTTTTCCCAGTTAAGTGTTAAGTTCTTCTCCATGCATCTTTGTAAGACCATCTTGAGATGATGCAGGCATTGGTTAAAGGAATTGCCGTATATCGAAAAAATCACCCATAAAAATTTCCAGAAATCTTTCACCATGTCTGAGAAAAGACTAAGCATGCAACGTTGGAAAGTTGCAGGAGCGTTGCATAACCCAAAGGGCATTCGTCAGTATGCAAACGTTCCAAATGGACAAGTGAAAGTTGTCTTTTCTTGGTCCTCGAGAGCAATTGGGATTTGATTGTATCTTGAATATCCGTTCAGGAAAGAAAAATATTCATGTCCTGCCAATCTCTCGAGCATCTGATCTATAAAAGGAAGAGGGAACTGGTCTTTACATGTTGCAGCGTTCAGTTAGCGATAATCAATACAAACTCGTATCTTTGTTGGAAGACGAGTCTGTTCTAATTTTTTCTTGTCATTCTCTATCACAGTAAAGCATGCTTTCTTGGGCACAACATGAACTGGACTAACACATTTAATATTGGATATGGGATAAATTATCCCATTATCTAGCAATTTTAAGATTTCAATACGAACAGCCTCTTGCATAATGGGGTTGAGTCGACGCTGTGGATCACGTTTTGAAAAAATTGGCCTTTTCTGTCAGTGAATCCTATGTTGTACAATAGATGGGCTGATCCCCTTAATATCTGCCATGGTCTAACCAATTGTCTCTCTTTTTTCCCTTAATATAGCAAGAAGATCATCTTCTTATTGTTCAGTCAGGTGAGAAGCTATGATTACAGGGAAATCTTTCTTTTCACCAAGTACTGATACTTGAGATGACTAGAAAGAACTTTCAGTTCTGAAGGAGTATGATCTATCAAGGTTTGTTCTTCTTGCAAGAGAATGCTTGGGGTCGCATTTGTTGCCCACTCAACTGTTGATTCAATAATCTGGTCAAGATTGAAGTCATCTGACTCCAAATCAAATTCATGATCAGACTCATATCTAACTTCTCTTCATATTCACTTGTGAGTCCTTCAATCAAGTTCACCTCAAATAATCGGTCGTCTAAGTCCCGAGGTTGTTTTCCCAGGTGGAAAACATTCACCTCCTTTGTCATGTCACCGAAAGTCAAACACATAGACCCATTCCTATAGTTTATGATCGCATTTACAGTTGCAAGGAAAGGTCATCCTAGAATGACCGGGGTTTGAGCTTTCGGGTTTTGTACGGATTGTGTTTCCAGAATGATGAAACCAACGGGGTAGATGAACTCCCCGACCTGTATAAGAACATCTGTGATTTTCCCTTGGGAATCTTTACAGAACGATTAACTAATTGTACAGTAACCCGGGCTGGACGGAGGTCGCCCAACCCAAGTTGCTGATACACAGAAAAGGGAAGCAGGTTGATATTTGCTCCTAAATCAAGTAGTGCCCGATTTATTGTGGTATGTCCTATGATGCATGAAATGGTTAGATTCCCAGGGTCTTTTTTATTTTATAGGGATGGGCCGGTTAATAACTCACTGATGTTGGATGCGAGGAAGACCTTTTTGGGAACATTTATTTTTCTTTTCTGGTGCACATGTCTTTTAAAAATTTGGCACATGTTGGACTTGTTGTTGGCATCAAGAAGGGACACATTTATTTGGACTTGATTAAACATTTTCCTACTCTTTTCCATTTGAGCGTAGATGTTGTTGGTTGCTAGCCTATTAGGAAATGGCACAATAGGCTTGTGAGTTTTCTCACCTGTTTTATTCTTTTCATTAGACTTGAAAGTGGATGGTTGTGAACTTGAAGATGAAGATGGATCATTTGGTACTTGTGGTGTAGTCACAGGAGGATTTGACACTGGATTGTTGGAAACTGGGTGATTAGAAACCTTGTTATCAACTTATGTTTCTGATCTTAGGATATGAACAGTTTGCATTTTTTTGAAATTATGTCCTCAGCTTCATTAATAGGGAAGTGGTTCTTTGGATTAGGCAATGGCTAACTAGGCAATGTTCCTTTTTTTTTTCTTTCATTAAGTGAGTTAGCCAATTGACCTATTGTTGACACTTAAAAAAGACAAGATTCTCATTGGTCCGAACAATGTCTAGCGACAGACGAGCTGAAGACCTGTTTTCATCCACCTCCAAGGGACAAGGAAGCGGTTTGGACTCCACTGATCCAGCAAGCAGAACAGTGAACCCGGATTGTTTCTAAACAGACCTCAGCAGGTCTAAAATGCTAGCATTTAGCATTACATTAGCCCAAGGAGATAGCCTCGTTTGAGAGGCTAGCATCATCCAGAGCATCGCCAGGAAGCTAACTGATAGCTTCGCCGAAAAGCCTCTTTTCGGACCTCGCCAAGAGTTGCCTCTAGCTCCACTATGAGCTTCAAAGCGGGCAGCTCCGCTCTTAGTTTGCTAATGGTCAACCTTTGACCAATCAAATCTCCTGATAAGATCGGATCCAAGCAAATCAAATCCAATCGGGATTCAAATATGGCAGGTGATTGCCGCAATCTCTTGACTCTCTTGAAACGAGTAAGGATCAGAGAAAATCCTTCAACGATATGGAAGGGATCAAAACAAATCGGAAAGATCAACCGACTTGCCATTTTCTAGCTCCGCAGAAGCTATCCTAGCCTCGCAGCAAGGCTACTTTCCAGATTTAAACAGATTCGGTTCAATCTGTTTCCATATCTTCAAGGGGACGATTATACCCTTGCTCTCCCTATAAATAGCCCGCCAGGGGTACAAGGAGAAAAAGAGAGATCAAGATCGAGAAAAAGGAGGACTCCACAAGCAGAGGCTTCTTCACAAAGCACCGTGCGCTCTCGAATTCAGAGACCTTTCAGGAGAAATACTTCTCTTTTCAGGGTGGTGATACCCTAACAACCTCTTTTCCTCAAGGAATCTCCGGAACCAGGCGAGAAGGAATTCCTCACAGAAGGCGGTTTTGAGAAGTAGCAAGAGGGTTCTACCAATCCTCTATTCTCTGATTCCCGGAACCAGGCGAGAAGGGAATCTCATCGCTCGCATCGTCAAAGGGACAAAGTGGTCGCGCGCTGACCAGACTCCTATCGGCACACTTCTCCAGAATCTCTGAGGAGATCTACTTGTAATCTTTTTAAGAATACTTGTAATTTAGCTCCTCAAACTCTTTTTTGTAAGTTTTCCCCTTTGCAAACTAATGGAAAACAAGATGGCGACTCCGCTGGGGAATGTATTATCCTCTGCTGAGAATCAAGTGTCGCAATGCGACGAACAGACCTTCGGGTCTATCTCTGAATTCAGAAAAGCCGGTGCAGCCAGATCTTCTCTGGCTAAATCTTCAAGCAAAGTCTCTGCGGAGACGGAAAAGGTTCTCTGCAAACCTGCCGCAGTTCTCTGGCGCAACAAGGAAACATGTCCGCAGCCCAGATCCTGCACTTTTGAGAACCTGGTTATCCAGATCGATCAAGGAAGATTTGAAGAAGTCCTCTCTGGGAGTGGCCTGACGCTTCGAGCACGGAAGCACAGGAAGGTCTTCATGACCAAGATTTCAAATCAGAAACCAGAGGCAGAATTTTGCCAGCACCCCACAGTCGCGCTTGTGGCTATTCAGGTTCCTTGTGAACCTAGGCGTCCCCTGTCAAGGCTGATATGGAAGCCTAAACAGAAGTCTTCAATCGAAGCTCTCGGTGTAGTCATGCCGAGACTGCGCCTCTCCCGCGAAGAAAAGGGTAAGATGCCCGTCTGCCCTAACGATGCTGCCAGCCATGAAGTCACGACGGCAATCATACCGTCACCTGAATCAAGGGCAGCAAAGCCTTCTGTCAGCCTCGCTTTCACAAGCAAAGCTATTGTACCACAACGAATTCACTGGGTTCGCGATCGCGAGGCTAAGACCGCAGTGTTATCTGAGGTTGATCCCCTTCGCAGCAGAATAGTGGGCAAAGCACCACAGCGTGCTCCGCTCCCCAATTCATCAAGCACTAAGCTCGCACCTGTCGGCGAAGCTAGCACCAAAGTACTATTCAGTACTAATCCCTTCTGCAGGGATAAGAAGAACGGAGCGTCATCCCTTGTACGCTCCAGAAAGGCCTCTCCACGGGGTTGTTCAGGCTCTGTTGAGCCTAACCTGCGACAATTCTTGGCAAACAAGCAGGAATTGGAGTCTCTCCAAACCACTTCCCCTTGTTGTCAAAGAGGATGCCGACTTGTGACAATCCATTCAGCCCGTTGTCGGCAATATCCAATCAAGGCTGCATCTCCGTACCGTTAATCGGTGTTTAACCGGTTGTCCACACATGCCACAAAGAAGCATCATGAAAGGAGTGCTTCGCGAGGCCCAGCCTTCGCGTCCGTCAACATGACCGGAAGAGGACGAGAGCGACACAGGGAAGGTCATACATCTGACGATACCCCTTTCAGATCCCCAGATCCAGATTATAGCCCGGGCTTGGGTGAAGTCTTGGTGCAAGAAGAAGGTGTTTTCCGAAACACCAGATCCAGGGTGGTGATACCCTATAATTATGAACAGCCTTCCTCCTCGACGGTCCCAACCGTGCCACAGCCCAGGCGGTCACCCCAATCATCCGAAGAAGAAGATGAAGACAGCGGGTATGCCTCCTCAGCAACAGTCAGTTCTGTGCGAACGGACAAAGCGTCGGTTAATATGGCCGATAACACCAATGACGACCTTCGTCGGCGTTTGGAAGCTCAGGAGCAAACCTCCAGAACTCAGCAAGAGGCCCTAGACAACATCCAACGGATGCTTGCTCAACTCCTCAATAACCGGGACGACGGTGATACCGGGAGCAATCATGATGAGGAAGAACGCCTCAGCAATAATCCGCGTCAGACGGATAGATCCAAAGAAGGCTCTTCACTAGACGCCGAAGTCCTAAAAGGCCTCCAAGCCCAAATTGCATCCCTGGCTCAGAGGGATGAATTAAAGAAAGTAGGGGCAGTTCGTCCTTACCCACTAGAGTGGGATTCGGTGCCATATCCACCGAAGTTCAAGCCACTAACGTTGCACACCTATGATGGAAAGAGCTCGCCAAATCAGCACATCTACTATTTCCGGTCTCAGACTGGTAATGTTATAAGCAATGACGCCATCATGGCTAGGCTTTTTATTGGCACCTTAAAGGGGGTGGCATTTGACTGGTTTCGCAGTCTTCCCCCGGGCTCTATCAACTCCTGGATCGACCTGGAAACTCGGTTCCTTTCTCGTTTCTATGAGGACGATACCGAAGTGACCATGGACAAACTCCTCTCCACTGTGCAGAGGAAGGGCGAATCTGTCCGTGACTACATTGAACGGTTCAGAAACTTATCCTTGATGTGCCCAGCTGGGATGCCATTACCCATGCTCTTACAGACGTGCAGGCACAACTTCTTGGATCAAGTAGAAGTCCGCATGGGGGCTGGCAAAGCCCATACTTGGAAGGAATTGGTCGAACAAGCTGAGATAGCCGAGAAGTCGGCTAAGAAGTTCGAGCCATCCGTCCCTAGAAGCAAATGGGGCGCGAACAACAAAGGGCGTAGTGATCCCCCGCAGTCCTCCCAAGTCAAGGGGAAGGAAATCATCTCTGTGGAACTTTCGGGAGACCTGCAGTCAAAGGCCAAGAAGAGCGGCGTCAACAGCCAGGAGTCTAAGTTCCCTCCAAAGCAGTACTCCTTCAGAGATGATCAGGTGGTCACGATATTCCATCTGCTCCACAAAGAAAATAAGATGAAGCTACCGGATGCTCGGCGTCCTAATGAGATAGGGCGCACAAATGACCCCAAATACTGTCTTTATCACAGGATGGTCCATCATCCTACTGACAAGTGCTATGTCCTCAAGGACAGGATACAAGCCCTAATTGATGCCGGCGTCCTCACACTGAAGACGGAGCAGAAGAAAGTCACTGCCAATATGGTGACCCTTGAATTCGGCACAGCCCAAAAGGTCATGGTTCCTGACGGGACTTATCCAGCCCCCACACCGCGGTTGGAAGTCAAGCATTCTTCAGCCATAGCTAAACATGACGAGGGTCTCGTCCCCTTGATATTGGAGACAGGGGAGGTTATGTGGATACACCCTGACCTCGTCCAAGACATACAGCGGACGTCGAAGGACTCCAGCAAAAAGGACAAGTCCTGCAATGTCATCTCTATCCTGCCAGATGATGACAACCTTACTTCGGCTTCCCTCAGTGATTCAGAAGGAGAAAAGCGTGCTTGCACAGCGCAGGCAGATACGCCTCAACAGACGGGCACCCGGTCTGGAAAATCATACTTAAGGCAGTATGACAAATCTACTGACGAGATACAACAGCAAACGACGTCAGTACCAATGCCGACATCCGCTCCAGTCCTGACCAAAGGGAGAGAGAAGCCTAAGGAAGTGCGGTTCGACCATGCGTTGAAGAAACCGTCAGTCCAAGGGCTAGCCACGCCCTTCCGCTTTGATATATTGGCTCACTTAGCCAATATCCCGTCTCGTATCACAATACACGAGCTCCTTCGTCTCTCTAAAGAGATAAGAGAGGCACTCAGAGATGCGTTAGCCAACTCAGAGTCCTTTCTGACATACATGCCTGAGGTTCCTGGTGATGAGATGCGGCCTTCCTGCTCAGAGTGCCATCACGCACAGTCAAAGGTGCCTGCTATTACCTTCACGGCGGAAGATATGCTTCTCAAAGACAATAAGCATGATCGACCTCTGTACTATACCAGATATATCGGTTCAACATGCATTGAAAGAGTACAAGTCGATCCGGGGTCTGCACTCAGCATCATCCCCAAAAGGCTCCTCTATTTCCTCGGCATACCATTGTACAGATTGTCCGCAACCACCACTACAATATACGATTTTAACGCCGGGAGCAGCCATCCGCTTGGAAAGATTCGGCTCCGCTACAGAATCGGAAGCTTGAAGTCAGAAGTGACGTGCTATGTCATTGATGCTGACACATCATATAACTTGCTGCTAGGAAGACCTTGGATCCATGCCAACTGGACCGTTCCTTCCACTCTCCACCAATGCTTCAAATATGTTGAAGATGATGCGACAGTACGAACTGTCTTCGCTGAAAAGCAACCCTTCAAGGGGGTGGAAAACTACTTCACCGACGCCCTCCTGTATCAAGAGGCCAACGGAACGCCTGCAGAGCCATTGCCAGACGATGATGAAAGTGGCAATGAGGCGGATTCAGAATCCGAAATAGGCATGCCAGCCATTTTGATTGGCGAACCAATTACAGCATGTTTCCTCAATGACCCCCAATGTAATACTCCTTCTGATGAAGAGGGTGAATGGGTAATTAATGATAATATCTCTTTTGATTATCCTGCGAGTATTGGGTCAATTAAATCCATCATAGAGGGCTCTCTGCACATGCCCGTACATGAGCCAAGTTCGGCTACTACATCTGTGGAGGTTATAGACGGGGCCACGCTGGTGATCCCCCCGTCCAAGCAAGGTCAGTTGCCAATAATCTTCGGTAGAACCCAGCCACGGGGACCTGCAGCTACAGATTCAAGTTCGGACTCAGAAGCCCCACAGTTCTTCCATTATGCGCAACCGGCACGCCATATTATGGAAAAGATGGGATATGACTTGAAGCAGGCAGGCGGCCTGAACTTCGGAAAAGGAAGACGCGGTCTGATGCGTAATGCTGTCCCGAAAGGGAAACCTGCAAATTACTATGATAGTACACGCAGGGGATTGGGTTATGTTACACCCACATCATCAGTAACGGTTCAAGTCAAGGACGACGAACCAATTCCATCACGGTCGGACTCATCTACCGAGTGGGACTCTGACGTCAGCATGGGAGGAATGTTCAACGACCTCACTGTGAATATGACTTCAGGCAGTCAATCGGAACCTGCGGAAGCTGCTGATGAAGAACCTTGGGCCCAGCAATTGAGCCTCCAATGGGAAAGGCGGTTTGAGCTGCGCGAGCCGCCTACCGAAGACAAGGTGATGCAGGTCAACTTGGGTAGTCAAGACCACCCCAAGCCTATTTTCATAAGTGAAAGCTTATCACTTATCGAAAAGGAAGAATTGATAATACTCATAAAAGAGTATGTAGATGTCTTCGCCTGGAGCTACGAAGACATGCCTGGACTTGATCCACAGGTTGCTATGCACCGTCTAAATATTAAGCCTGACGTCAAGCCAGTCAAGTAGCAACAACGTCGGTTCCGCCCAAATATCATGGAGGCTATTGAAGCCGAAGTCCACAAGCTCATTGCATGCGGCTTCATCCGAGAGGAGCAGCATTCAGACTGGGTAGCTAACATCGTCCTCGTCCTCAAAAAGAACGGGAAAATACGGATCTGCATCGACTGCCGTGATCTCAATACGGCCTGTCCCAAAGATGAATTCCCACTGCCGATCACTGATGTCATGATCGACAACACATGCGGGTTCGAAAGGATGTCTTTCATGGACGGCTTCTCAAGGTACAACCAGATCAAGATGTATCCTGAGGACGAGAAGCATACTTCTTTCCGAACGCCATTGGGGGTATACTGCTACATTGTGATGCCCTTCGGACTGAAGAACGCCGGAGCAACCTACCAGCGTGCAATGAGCACGATCTTCCGCGATCACCTCCGGAAGACAGTAGAGTGCTATGTTGACGACATTGCTGTCAAAAGCCGCAGCAAAGATGAACATCTTCGCGATCTGAGAACGATGTTCGATATAATGCGGGCTCATCAGTTGAAAATGAACCCGACAAAATCCTTTTTAGGAGTATCCAGCGGCAAATTCCTTGGGTTCATTGTCACATCGAAAGGGATTCATCTGGATCCAGACAAAGTCAAAGCCATCCAGGACATGCATCCACCGAGGAACCTCAAAGAGCTCAGAGGCTTACAAGGCAGGTTAGCCTACATCAGAAGATTCATAGCAAATCTATCAGGCCGCTGCCAACCGTTCACCCGTCTCATGAAAAAGGGTACTGCTTTCATATGGGATCAAGCTTGCCAAGAAGCTTATGAAGACATTAAGAGGTATCTCACAGAACCTCCAGTCTTGGTGGCCCCTACATCAGGGAAACCATTCTTGCTTTATGTAAAAGCTCTAGACTATTTCCTCGGCGCCCTCCTCGCTCAGAAGGACAACAATGGCCATGAGCAGGCCATTTATTATCTGAGCAGGACTCTCATAGGAGCGGAATCTCGCTACAATCCTATTGAGAAAGAGTGTTTAGCTCTCGTCTTCGCTGTCCAGAAGACACGACATTATTTGGTTGGCCAAACCATACATGTCATCTCCAGAGTAAACCCATTGCGTCTTCTTATGACGAAGCCAGGATCATTGAACTCAAGATTGGCTAAATGGGCACTACTATTGTCCCAATATGACATGACCTTTACCCCTCAAAAGGCGGTTAAAGGTCAAGCCCTTGCAGAGTTTTTGGCTGCGCATCCAGTTCCGGAACATTCAAAGCTTCACGAAGACATCCCTGACAAGGTCTTCGAGTCTAATGCAACCTCAGTAGAGGAAGTGTGGCAGATGTTCTTCGACGGAGCATCACGGATGGGCCCCAAAGGCAAGATTATTGCCGGAGTGGGGGTTGTGTTCATCTCCCCACAGGATCATATCCTTCCCAGAGCATTTTCTTTGACAGAATCATACTCCAACAATGTAGCAGAATACAATGCTCTGCTCATCGGTCTCCAGCTTGCCCATGGAATGGGGGTACGCTACCTCGAAGCTTACGGCGATTCAAAGCTGGTCATCAGTCAAGTCAAAGGCGAATATGAAGTCCGCCATGAGGACTTGGTGCCTTACTATCATACAGCCATCGAATTGGCTAGCTTATTTGAAGGCTTCTACATCGGGCATGTGTCCCGATCTCAAAACACCAAGGCGGATGCTCTCGCTGCATTAGCGACGACGCTAGCCTTACCGGCCGACACCGAGTATCACCTCACAGTCGCGACCCGGCATCTCGTATGCTCCAAGCATATGTTAAGGATCCAAGAGGTCCATAATATCTCCGTGGATCTTGAGCCGAGGGATTGGCGCTTCCCTCTTATTGACTATGCTCTGCACGGTCTGCTTCCAGACGATCCCAAAGAAGCGGCGTCCGTCAGACGAAGGTCGCTCCGTTTCTACTATGATCCCACTTTGAAGACACTCTACCGTCGTTCATATGATGGTATCCTCCTCCGTTGCCTTTCCCATTCAGAGGCACAGGAAGCGCTCCAAGAAACGCACGACGGCACTTGTGGAGCTCATCAGCCAGGTCCAAAGCTTAAAGACAGGTTGCATAGGCTGGGATATTATTGGCCAACTATGATAGCCGACGCCATCCAATATGCACGAAAGTGTAAGGCGTGCCAGGTCCATGCAGACTTCATACACCAACTTTCGGAGTTGCTCCACCCTACTGCTGCTTCATGGCCATTTGAAGCGTGGGGAATTGATGTCGTAGGGCCAATCAGCCCCTCTTCGGCAAGAGGTCACCGGTTTATCCTCGCAATAACCGACTACTTCTCAAAATGGGCAGAGGCCATACCGTTGGCCGAAGTCAAAACCTCCAATCTGGTTAGCTTCATCAAACACCATGTCATCCATCGATTTGGTGTCCCCAGGCGAATCATCCACGACAATGGTCCTCAATTCATAAGCCAAGGATTCTATCGGTTCTGCGATAAATACCGAATTCAGAATATGGCTTCAACAGCTTACAATCCTGCCGCCAATGGTTTAGCAGAAGCATTCAACAAGACAATCATCAAGCTGCTCAAGAAGTTTGTCTCCTCGAACAAGCGAGATTGGGACGAAAAGCTCGGTGAATGCCTTTGGGCCTACCGGACTACGGTTCGGACACCGACAGGCAATACGCCTTTCTCCCTGGTATATGGGTGCGAAGCGGTCATCCCATTGGAAATCCAGGTGCCATCATTGCGAGTAGCCCTGACTACTAAAATGACATCAGAAGACAATGATCGCCTGCGTCTTCAAGAGCTCGAAGCCCTGGACGAGAAGCGGCTGCAAGCTCAGCAACACATCGAGCTATATCAGGCTCGGATGTCAAAAGCCTTCAATAAGAAGGTTAAGCAAAGAACCTTCCAGAAAGGAGATTTGGTCTTAGCCGTCAGACGACCGATGATTATGACGCACAAGACCAAAGGCAAATTTCAGCCTAAATGGGAAGGACCGTTTGTGATAGAGACAGTCTATTCAAACGGAGCATACCGCCTTACGACTGCAGATGGCGACCTCCTCATGATGCCAATCAATGGCAAATTCTTAAAGAAATATTATCCTTAATCGAGGATCTTACTCTCGATCAAGTTAACATTACACCTCTGATCGAGATCCGCGCGTCCGGAATACGCACAAAGAGAGCCTCTCTCTTTCTCCAAGCATATCAAACCTGTTGATAGCTGGGGGTTTGCTTAAAATCCCAAGGGACCTGCTCCCATTTGATTCCCTCTCCAAAATCACCTACCAATTCTCATCCATAGAATGGTAGGACCACATATATCTCACTGTTATGTTAACATTAAACCTATGACAGTGGTTTCCTCGTGAGAACGAGACCTCCAAAATCACCTACCAATTCTCATCCATAGAATGGTAGGACCACATATATCTCACTGTTATGTTAACATTAAACCTATGACAGTGGTTTCCTCGTGAGAACGAGACCTCCAAAATCACCTACCAATTCTCATCCATAGAATGGTAGTACCACATATATCTCACTGTTATGTTAACATTAAACCTATGACAGTGGTTTCCTCGTGAGAACGAGACCTCCAAAATCACCTACCAATTCTCATCCATAGAATGGTAGGACCACATATATCTCACTGTTATGTAACATTAAACCTATGACAGTGATTTCCTCGTGAAAACGAGACCTCATCACTCATTGTTGAGCTTGGTGACTTCTTAACCAGTTATGTCATTGCGACCTCTGAACTGGCAGATAGCCAAGTTTCATCTATTATTGAGCTTGGTGGCGTCTCAATTGGTTATGTCATTACGACCTCTGAACCAGCAGACAGCCAAGTCTCAATCTTGAGCCCTGTTGACATTTACAAAAGACAGGTCTCGATATTTATCGACATCTACAAAAGACAAGTATCACCTATTTTGAAGCTTGGTGGCTTCTCAACCAGTTATGTCATTGCGACCTCTGAACTGGCAGATAGCCAAGTTTCATCTATTATTGAGCTTGGTGGCGTCTCAATTGGTTACGTCATTGCGACCTCTGAACCAGCAGACAGCTAAGTCTCAATCTTGAGCCCTGTTGACATTTACAAAAGACAGGCCTCGATATTTGTCGACATTTACAAAAGACAAGTATCACCTATTTTGAAGCTTGGTGGCTTCTCAACCAGTTATGTCATTGCGACCTCTGAACTGGCAGATAGCCAAGTTTCATCTACCATTGAGCTTAGTGGCGTCTCAATTGATTACGTCATTACGACCTCTGAACCAGCAGACAGCTAAGTCTCAATCTCGATGCTTGCTGACATTTACAAAAGACAGGTATCTCCCCTTTTAGCCCCGCAAAGGGCTGACCTCGAGACTGGCGACGTCCCATTCGGTTATGTCATTGCGACCTCTGAACCAACAGACAGCCTTACCTCATTATCCAAACAAACAAAGACGACAAAAGAAAGAATTTTTATTAAATTCCAAAAGGATGGGATACATGGAGGAGCCTATAGGCGTACATGATAAGATCGGATCCGATCTCCGAGCGAAGCTAGCCTCGTCCTCCTGTCATCAGCAGCCTGGGCCAGCGCCTGTGATCTTAGCTCAGCCTCATCGAAGTCCACCGCCATAGCCAGACGAGCCTCGACCTCCGCCAAAGTCGCCCTCTGTGACGACTTCTGCCGCGCCAGTTCCTCACTCCGAGCCCTGAGCTGCTCAAGCCGCGCAGTCTCTTCATGACGCATCTGTGTAGCTTTGGATAAGAGGAGATTTGCCTTCCGGATCATCTCTTCGGCCCTCTTAACCTTATCTTCGGCATCAAGAAGAGCACTGGTGGAAGCGTCAATTGCACTCCCAACCTCTACTTGCTCTGTCTCCAAGGACTTCAAGTCAGAGAAAATAGCTTCAGCAGCCTCTTGAGCGGCAAGCCGAGCTTCGCGCCTTTGCGCAACAAGATGTGAGAGCCGTTCATCAGCCAAAGACGCTGCGTCTGAACTATAGAGACGGCGCCATTCCTCCACGTCCTTCTCAAGGTCATCTACCAGGAGTTCCAGAGTAGTAGCCTGGTGATACCCCTCAAAGTCCCGAATACACTCAATGCCACGGGAGAGGACCATCTTCAACTTCGAAAATGGCACAGGCGAGCCCTTCAAGACTAGACCGATAGTCTGCTCCAAACTGTTATAGAAGCTGTCGACCAGATTACCGATGAAGTCATTCTCAGCTTCATCAACCCTTGAGACAACCTCGGAGCAATCTACCATCCCAGTCGACACCGCCGCAGAAGAAGAAGCGGGAACATCGACAGCAGCAGGGCAAGCCAAAGGTGACCTCGGCGGAGTTCTTAGCGACACCAGCACGCCAGCCACCGCGAAGGTAGGACTGGCAACCACCTCCTGAGCAGCAGGCTCGACAATCAAAGTCCGGGAAATAGGGTCCACGATCACCCTTAGCCCCGCACTGGGCAAAATTGCCGGCACCTCACTCGGTGATGTGATTGGGAGTGAGGATACCTCCGGGACTGCCGCCCCTTCAGCCTCTCGCCTTTCAGCTGACGTGGGCTGATAAGAAGGCAAGTCGCCATACAACACGTCCAACATAGCAACATTCGCCGTGGACGAAGCACTCAACTCACCCTCTGACCTTCCAGGGGAACCCTCCGGCTCCTTCAAAGCCGACATATCTTGAGGCCGAACACCTGCAACAAAGCCATGGTCAAAAGCAGATGCGGTAAACAAGAGGAGATCAAGAGGTTGTTATTTTACCGAAGGCTGATGTTACTTCGTCAGCCTCATCAGTCTCTAGGGGTTCCATCGCGAAGTTCTTACCAGAATCAACGCGGATAGCCGGCCTGCTTGCCGATTCCTCCGCAGACCACCCGATAGAGCTGGATGCCATAGGACTTCCTTTAGAGGTCCCAACACCCGAAGGACCGACATCAGCCGCACCACTCCCAGACTCTTGCGAGTGAGCGGAAGAGCTAGCTGCAGCCCTATAAGTGAACAGGGGATCGTAGTGTTCCCCTTGCTCTCCAACTGCCTCAGCTCCTGCAATGAAAAGCAAATGATGAGTTATTCAAAGTGCGCTGAAGGCATATTAGATGGGGGCCAATCTTACCAGTAGTCGGTTCAGCAACCGACGGCTCAGCCACTAATGGAACAGCAGAAGGAAGCGCAGTAGAGGGTTCGCCCTCTACCATAATTGTAGGAGCATGGCGACGGGGCCTCTTCGCCGACGACTTCCTACGGGATCCACTCCCACGCTTCCTCTTGAAGTGGACATCAGAATCCTCTTCTTCCACTTCTTCCACATGTCGTGGGGGAGCTGTCCCCACGACACCAGAACCAGCTTCACGAGTATCAGCTTCATGGGCATCAGCCCTCGTCTCTGCCTCGAAGCGAGGGCTCCCCGCATCAGAAGCCCCGCTGTCATCTACAGCGATGAACTCCTCTATGCCAGGAACACGGACTCGTTTGCCCTCCATCTTATCAGAAGCCTTTTGCCTCATCCGATGAGAAATTAACTTCACACCCGAACGGTTGGCATTAAACCCAGCAGGTGTGGAGTTCGAAGCCGCATACCATTGGCAGAAACACAGGGTCGTCCAAAGGCCGGGATCCCTCAGCGGCGTGCGTAGCCACGCTCCAGTGCCATCCGCGGTGAAGAACCGCCAAGCACGAGCCCCATCAATGAGGCTCCCCATGAAAGCCAGGTCCGGATTGGGGTTGCCCACATACAACTGGTCATACCCAAATTGGCGGGCAAACCGGCTCGGGACGTAGGGCTCCAGGTAGCAGGTATCCCCACTCCTGTACAGCAAATGCGAGGGCCGGATACAGACCAGCCACTCGAAAACACCCCGACTCATGGGAGACCGACCTGACTCCACATCATGGAATTCCTCGTTGTATCCTGCACCCCGCAGGCGAGGAAAACAACGGAACAGGCTATAAGCGTCATAACGACGCACTAACTTACGGGCCTCGGCCACATAAGTTTTCTGCCACGAACGGCCTTCAAAGCGACGGAGAAGCGCCGTTTGAACACCCTGCGGAGGGTCTTCCCCAGCTCCAATCAAACTGGGGCAGTGCAAGGCGAACCACGCCATCAAGTAGGTGTACGGTAAACCTACCCTAGGATTGGGTCCGTCACAAGGCAGGACGGCACCCTTCCCTCGCCTTGACGCCATTGGCCTGCAGAAAGCCTCCGTCAGCGCACGAAGGCCCCTCTGAATACAACACACCATGGCTGGGAGAAGACCCAGACGGTGGCCATGGACCAAGCGGACGGCAGGCAGCAGCACATTCGGGTGGACGATGTCACCCGAAGAAGAAGGCACGACACACTTCTTTAACCAGATGGTTAAGAAGCCGGCCAGCAACGCCTTGCGAGACATAGGCCGACGGGCCTGATGGTGAAAGCTCCGAAGAACATCACCCTTCCCGAAAGGACCATCATCTTCTGCCACGACGATGTCCTTTTCAGCATGCACCTCCATCCTTGCCAAGATGTCTTCTTCAGCAACTTCGCAATGAGCTGCCTCAGGCGCACTAGTCATATCCGGGAACAAGTAGTTCCCCCAGCTCTTCAAGCTCTTCGAGCTACCCTTGCCACCAGTATGGATGCTGGAATAAATGTGCAAGTGACACATCAATTCCCGATATGTCTCAAGCAAAGCAGGCTCTTGCTTCTCCAAGAGAGCCAACTCCGCCTCACAGGGAAAGTACTCTTCGTACGGAAGAGACCCGAAGGGCAAAGCAGAGATCTCCCGCATCTCGTGCAGGGCCATGCCCAACTCACCAACCGGGGTGAAGAAAGTCCCCGAGGCCGGGCAGTACAACTCAAGGATGGCGTAGAAGCACGCCACCTTCATCTCAATGTCGTAGCAGGTCGCCCTGACGGCCTCATGGAGGTTTAACCTCTCTAAGTCCCCCTCAAAATGAGTGAGGATATAGTTGGTCAACTCCGCCCACCACGACCTAGGAGGGTGGACCCAACCGGGAGTCCTGAAATCGGTGGCAGGGTAGTTCCCGTCAACTTCGTAGAACTGAGTGCCAAAGGTCGGCGCCGCAGCTGGGTTCTCTCCTACTGGAAGATCCCGCGATACCTTCCCAGGGTATAGCCCCATTATGCTACGAGGATGGCCCGTCCTCGAATAGCCGGACTGGAATGTCAACCTCCCGACACTTACAGACTCGGCATTTAGGCTCACGCCCCACGCCATCTTCCGAGCCTGAGTCACGCTCATGAAGGAAGACAAAGCAAAATGCCGCTTAGTGGACGGGAGATAGAATCTCTCGCCATCCAACTGGAAGATCCACTGGCCTTCATCGGCCTGCAGCTGGCGATCGGGATCAGGTGCAGCATTCCCGAACATGAAGTCAGGCTTTCTGTAAGCCTGACGGTCGATATCTTCAAGCGGAGCCGTAGTCAAGATGCTCCGCATGGCCTGCGGACGACCGTCCTGGATGAGCGTATCCCGTACAAGGGAGCTCGGCTCGCTGAACAATGAAGCCTGCCCATAGAACTGCAAGCTGATGTTTTCGCCTGCTCGACTGGCTAGACCGAACAGACTGTTCTGGAGGCCGGAGGCGTAATGTACTGCAAAAACAGAAATGAGCTATGATTAGTTCACCAATCAAGTGGATGCGAAAGTATAAAAATTCACTAAGGCATAGCCTCGCCCAGCAAGCAGAGCCTGCAAGGCGATAGTTTTGAAAAAGCTTCGCTTCATGGATAAGACTGCATCTTTGCAGAAAATATCCAAAGCGCCAACTTCGCTTAAAGCAGGAAGTGGCATAGCCCTAAGGGCTGACGTCATCAAAAGGACATCATGGTCAACAGTTGTCCTTCGTGGCCACGACTGAAGGAACAGACCCATATCCTGTTCCTCAACAGGATGGAGACTGCCCAAGCAATGGCTTCCTACAGAAGCCTAAAAGAAGAACTGTTCAGTTCTTACTTCCCTGGTGCAAGGAAAATAGGGAAGTTCAGGGAAATGAGTTCCCTAATGAGGATAGATCCCATTCGATCGTCCTAAATAGCCAAATGACTGGCTCCAAAGAAAAAGAGACCTCGGTCTCCAATCAGACAGGAAAATTCCTTATCAGTGACTGGTCGCTCGATGACCGGAGGAGGAGGGCCCTCCGCTGCAGAAGTCGCTGCTTCCTTTTCCGCTCGTCTTTTGGGCGCCATCGAAGAAATGCAAGGGTTCTCAAAGAACTCTGAAGCAAAGAAGGAAGAAGGAGAGGAAAAGACAGAAATTTCTCTGAAAAAGGAGATCTTTTCCATGTTCAGCCCGATCGGGCTTTTATAGGCCAATCAGCGCCTAAATCGAGGCCTCGAAAAAGGGCACATGCCGCCGTTTCGAATTAATTCGAAACAGTGCCCGAAGCGCCTGAGGCGCTTTCCCAAAGAGCGACGGTTCAAAGGGTTAACTTCGCACAGTGCGGAGTTCGCACAATCCTTCAAGGGCTTAGCCGAGAGGCTTACCTTAGCCCTCCAAAAAGGTGCTGTTCGCGAGACATGCCAGTCTCGCGAAAATCATTCGAAGAAAGGACTATGTCCTTAGCTCCGCACACAGTTTAGCCCAGCTATGGCCAGACTCTCAGTGAAAAAAAAAAATCAGATGATCGGAAGATGAACTTTCATTGATTTAACAGGAAGGGTACATTGATATTACATCAAAGTTGTGTTTCATACAATACATCCAGTTGCCCAACAGGATCATTTGAGGCATACAAGCGGTTTTATCTACTTTCAAACCAAATCAACGGGACAGGAAAGGCCTTCCTCCGGCAAAAGGTCGTAACCCTTCGCATATGAACAGATGGTGCCACAAGGACACGGTCACTTTTCTCCACAAAATGACAGATCTTGCCAGGCCATTTTTGTTGAAGCCTGGCAATAAAAACCTATCGCCGCCAACACGATAGATCACGTATAATGGGAATCGGCAGTGATACCAGTGATCTAACAGGCGCGATGCCCACTTTCCCGAAGTGGATCGCCATCAAAGGCCACCAAAGTTGAAAGTCGGTAATGGTGCCGACGATCCCACAGGCGACGCCCATGATCTTGAAGCGGATCACCTCCGGTAAAAGCGGCAGCCAGCCTCACCTCAGAACGAATCATCACGGATAAGCGGCTGCCAACAGCCTCTGGGACGCGCACCCGCTGCCCCGAATTGTTCCTCCTGCTTAAAAGTAAAACTTCAACTGGGGAAGCATAAGGCAATTTTATGGCTTCTTCCATCAAGTCACCAGACTGGCAAGCATAGCTCACTGCAAGGCAAATTGGAGCAAGTTAGCAGTCAAGCACAGAAAGAGCTGCAAAAACTTTAAGTCAGGTTCTTTGGGTCAAAGCAATCCAATTTCAGTCAAAGCAGAGGATAAGCCTCGCCTGCACGGCAACCAATAGGCTGGCTCAGCAAACGCCAAGTCCTAGCCTCACCTATATGGCAAAGTCAGACTGATCTTGTGAGATACAGTCTCAACATTCACCAATATGGCAAGACCGGCTCAACTCTTGAAGAGACCAAGTCTCAAGTCCTGCCTGCGTAGCGGACTTAACATGTAGTGATTAAGTCAAGATGGTAGCTTCACAGGGAAGTTGTGCTAAAATTCTTCTCTGCAGATCAGCCAAGTGCAAGATGAAGAGCAAGGGAAGTCAATCCCTAAAGCAGCTGTCAAAGCTAAATTAAGGGAGATGAATTCCCTAAAATCGGTGAAGTCGTTGAACGATCAAGACTTACTGGTCCTTGGCCGGTTAGACAACCAGAGTGGGCTTTCCCACTAATTCAGAGATCTGAGTATCTCTCACAACCAAGAGAAGAGAAGGAAGGCAAAATATTTCTCTTCAGAGGACCTCAAGTGTCCTATTTATAGGCCCCATGGCCTGAGCACTCTCACCCCAAGCGTGGAAGCACGAGCGCATTCAAGGCATTTATTGCGCCTTGATGGAAGGGACGGTTTTCCCTTGGAACCGTGCAAAGGGAGAAAACGTCTCCCTCATAAAAGGCACTTATGACGCCTTGAAGAAAGGGAGTATCCTCCCTTGAAAACGTGCAAATCGGAGAACATCTCTCTCGATTGGCGCGAAAGAAGGAATGATCCTCCTCGTAACCGCCCCACGGCAGTTGGCTTTGAAAAGGTAACAGGAGTTCCAAAGCGAACTTATTTCTTGGAAGCCCAGATGCGGAGCTACCCCGACGCGAAGCTACTCGCGAACCAGTGCAATTCTTCAGCGAATTCATCCCAAAGCAGGATTGAAGGCGAAGCTGAACTCAACCATCATGGCGACGTTCATACTCCACACACCATCGATCACAGCAGTTCAAAGTGTTTCGGAGTCTGAGCTATTACAGACTCTCGAAAACTTTGAAGGGGGTCTTGTTGACACTTAAAAAAGACAAGATTCTCATTGGTCCGAACAATGTCTAGCGACAGACGAGCTGAAGACCAGTTTTCATCCACCTCCAAGGGACAAGGAAGCGGTTTGGACTCCACTGATCCAGCAAGCAGAACAGTGAACCCGGATTGTTTCTAATCAGACCTCAGCAGGTCTAAAATGCTAGCATTTAGCATTACATTAGCCCAAGGAGATAGCCTCGTTTGAGAGGCTAGCATCATCCAGAGCATCGCCAGGAAGCTAACTGATAGCTTCGCCGAAAAGCCTCTTTTCGGACCTCGCCAAGAGTTGCCTCTAGCTCCACTATGAGCTTCAAAGCGGGCAGCTCCGCTCTTAGTTTGCTAATGGTCAACCTTTGACCAATCAAATCTCCTGATAAGATCGGATCCAAGCAAATCAAATCCAATCGGGATTCAATATGGCAGGTGATTGCCGCAATCTCTTGACTCTCTTGAAACGAGTAAGAGGATCAGAGAAAATCCTTCAACGATATGGAAGGGATCAAAACAAATCGGAAAGATCAACCGACTTGCCATTTTCTAGCTCCGCAGAAGCTATCCTAGCCTCGCAGCAAGGCTACTTTCCAGATTTAAACAGATTCGGTTCAATCTGTTTCCATATCTTCAAGGGGACGATTATACCCTTGCTCTCCCTATAAATAGCCCGCCAGGGGTACAAGGAGAAAAAGAGAGATCAAGATCGAGAAAAAGGAGGACTCCACAAGCAGAGGCTTTTCACAAAGCACCGTGCGCTCTCGAATTCAGAGACCTTTCAGGAGAAATACTTCTCTTTTCAGGGTGGTGATACCCTAACAACCTCTTTTCCTCAAGGAATCTCCAGAACCAGGCGAGAAGAAATTCCTCACAGAAGGCGGTTTTGAGAAGTAGCAAGAGGGTTCTACCAATCCTCTATTCTCTGATTCCCGGAACCAGGCGAGAAGGGAATCTCATCGCTCGCATCGTCAAAGGGACAAAGTGGTCGCGCGCTGATCAGACTCCTATCGGCACACTTCTCCAGAATCTCTGAGGAGATCTACTTGTAATCTTTTTAAGAATACTTATAATTTAGCTCCTCAAACTCTTTTTTGTAAGTTTTCCCCTTTGCAAACTAATGGAAAACACCTATTTGAACCTCTAGCCTATTAATAGCTTGGTTATGATTATTCATCATTAAGGCTTGAATTTTGGACAAGGTTTCTATCATTCTTTCCAAATCTGACACTTTTCTATCTGGATGATTTTGTTGCTGATGTTGGTAAGCGGGCTGAAAATTGTGTTGGTATGTCGACTGAAAATGTGATTGATTTTGATGAAAATTGGGTGATGGGTTTAAGCAGTGTACTGATGTGGAAGCTATTGTCTTGGCTGCACAGGACCAGACTGACTCCAAGAAAAATTTAGATGATTCCTCCATCCCAGATTGTACGTCTTGGAATAAGGATTGTAATTGGGTCTGGTGTAGGCTGCATTCATACCATCAGGGAACATCTGTTGAGCCTGGTAAACTAGACACTCCTCAAATAAGTGGGTTAAGGCATGGCAATAGGTGCAATCCAGACTTGTCACTTATGTTGGTGACTGGTTTACTGAGTTTAGCTCCCTAACCTCAACAAGTTCTAATCTTCTCATCAATTGTGTATTTTAATCTTAGCAGCTATAGAAGATTCAGTGGAATGCATACAAGTTTGAAAGTTGTAAGGTTAGTCTTTTCAGGGCAAGACTCTCACTGAATGATTTTCTTAGCTAAGGCTTCATATAAGTCCCAACCTGATCCTCATCTTTCTTCTAAAATTCTTCTTGACACGTCTCAAGGAGTGTCTGGTCTGGTAATCTAACCTGTCTTAGAGAATTTAACACTACCGCCACTTCTCTATTCCGTGGTGAGGACACTGGCTAACAAATCCTTAAACCTTTCAAAATGCATCCAGAATGGTTCATTGGTTTCCTGTCTATACTGTATAATGTTCTTCCAGATGAGGGCAGTCTTATGGATGGAGTAGAATTTCTTAAGAAACCCTTAATAAAGTCATCCCATGATGAAATAAAACTAACAGGTAAGTTGTACAACTACTTCTTGGCCATGTCTTTAAGTGCAAAGGTTATAAATCTCAGTCTAACATCTTCTCCCAGTTGGGGAATTCTCTTCATCAAGCATACTTCTTCAAACTCCCGAATGAAGAAGTACGCATCCTCATGTTCTAAGCCATAGAACCTAGGGAGTGTGTTTATGAATTAGAGCTTCAGCTCAAAGTTGTTTCCATTTGCTTCGAGTAATATAATGCAGGAGGGAAGTGAAGTACGAATTGGGTAAAACTTGTCCTGAAGTGAAACGCGATTGGCCATGATTGAATTTATCTCAGGAGGTGGTATGTGTGCAAGTGTAGTATTCCTAACAAGTCTTGATGTAACTAGATCCCTGTACCACTCTTGCATGCACAACACAAACAACGATCACCCAACAAATAAACGAAAAAAAAGAAAAATAACAAACAATAACAAAGAAAAAAACAATCACCAAGTTTATTTAGAATTCCTGGACCTAAACGACTCCTAACTGGGCGATTATCCGAGGAAGGTTGTTGCTTGAATCAGACCACCAGCTAATCGGCCAGGCAGGGGCAAAATACGGTGGGAGATATCCGTGCGTAAGCAACGGGTCTTAATTACACCAAACCACGGTATATTCGAGGCTTAACCTCTTAATCCCCAACCTTAGACACTGATTTGAATGAAGTATGATTCAAAACAAGTTCCAACCACAGTTAATATCCTATTGAGTCTGGATGTCCCTAGTGAAAAACACACCTAGAGGAGGGTGAATAGGTGTAAGTGCTAATCTAGAAACTAAGTACGCTAAATGCGGAAGCTAATGCAAATTTTGCAACACACTTAATACAACACACAAGTGTAGCCGAATTCCCCGTGAAGGGCTCTGGACTAACTCCTCTTGATTCCCTAAATATGGGTTGAGGTGCTATGTGAAGCTCTTGTGGTTAAGTATAAGTGAGGCACACACACAATCAAGCCAAGCATATAAGGATGAGCAATATGAAAGATGCAAGGCAATACACAAGCAAATATGATATGTATGATATGAATGAAGAATGATGCTTGCACAATATAAAGAGAGAGAGTTGAGAGATATTGGATCAAACGCAAACACAAGGATATGTTTCGAGGTTCGAGCCCCTAGCTCTACATCCCCGCCTACACCACCGTGTAGGATTTCCAATCCACTATCTCTCACCGAGGGAACCTCTACCGAAGAGGATTGTTACAACTCTAGGAGTACCAAACTCCTCTCTCAAACAACTACCTCACAACCGAAGGGTAGGCCTGTAGCCAATACAACACAATCACCTCTACCGAAGAGGGATCCAAACACCACTCCGATCAACCTCTACCAAAGAGGGATACACAAATAAAGGAGGGTTTACAACTTGGAGGCTTAACCTCAAACACTTCTCTTTTCTCTCTTTTCCACAAAACAAAGATCCTAATAGATTAGGATAGAAGATATAGCTCAAGTGTGGAATCAAGGTGTTTTTGGAAACAAGCAACAAAGAAAAACTACTTGGGAAATCTCTTGTAGGTGATAGAAAATGAAAACCAAGACAATATCCCAAAAATCTAGTTTTCTTTGATTTTCCAAAAGCCCAAAACAATACAAAGATAAATCTTTTTGGCACAAAACTCTTTTAAAACTCTTTTAAAACAGTAGAGAAAGTCTGGAAATTTGTCTCTAAAAACTTAGCCAAAATCCCAAAGAAATGGGGTTTATATAGGCCCATCAGAAAACTAGCCGTTAGGCTGATGTGGCAGCCTGACAGGCTACCGGTCGGCCGGCCCGGCTGACCGCCAACGGTCAGAAATGTGACCGTTGGGGCAACCTGGTCGACCGCCCGGTCGACCCAAACAAACAGAGAGCTCTGCTCTCAGACCCGGTCGACCCTGACGGTCGACCGAGCTTGTGTATGCCAGACGTGCACAAGTCTGTGCACGTCGGTCGACCTCATGGGTCGACCGGCCCATGGTGCGGTCGACGTCTGGGTCGACCGACCTGGCCTGTCAGCACAAACCTGGGTCAGAAAAACTGGGAAAAAATATTTTAATAAATCTTTTATCTTTCTAAAAATCACCAAAAATAGTTTTATCATTTTGCATTGATATATAAACATGTGATAAAAAGTTTAGCTCAAATATCAATCAATGTGAACTATTTTTGTGTCTTATCATTTTTACCAAAAAACAAAACTTGTATTTTTATCAAACTTGGATTTCCAACACATGAATAGGAAAGTTAAAATAAGTTTGTCTAGGAAGTTAAAAGCATGTATGTATATCTAGAACATATCTAATATACATAAAAACTATTTAAACTTGTTTTGATCAAACTATTCATGAAAACCAAATCAAAAACATATAAAACGTGTGTGTTATGTGCACTTGAACATATCAACTATACTAAGCTTTACAAAAGGATCTAAACACACTATCTAAACTAGGATACCTAAGTCTTCTTGACGATCTTCCATCTTCAAGATGACTTGCTCCCAAACCTTGATCCACAAAGTGCAAAGGAATGATCTTTAAGCTTTGGCACCGGAATCACCATGAAAAGCTTCTAAACACCTTGTTGAAGCTAATCACCAACTAATATCTTGGTTAATGATCTGAAACTTAAACAACACAAGATTATTAGTAAACATAACTACATGAGTTAATCATCATCAAAACTAGGGTGGAAGGCCTTTGGGCCAACAATCTCCCCCTTTTTGATGATGACAAAACTCATGGAGTTATATATGCATGGATTAAAGTTAAGCTTCAAGGAAGCTCCCCTTAACTCATGCATAAACAAATAAACATAATAAATATGCAATGAAGGCTTTTAAACATGAATGCATAAATATGCATAAACAATAAAAGGTTCTAAATACCAATGAAATGTTTAAAAACAAAACACATGCTCTAGACACTAATGAACATTAAACTATATTAAACTTAATATATGCAAAACATAAATATGCATATATATAAAACTCATAAACTCAAAATCTTTCTCCCCCTTTTGTCAATCATCAACAAAGGGGTAAAAATCAAAACAATAAATAAAATGAGGGGTAAAAATCTTTCTCCCCTTTTTGTCAATCAAAACAATAAAAATAATGTTCTCTCCCTTTTGTCTAAACAAAAACAAAGTCAATAAGGGGTTACAATCAATTAAGATACCAAAGAATTAGATATGACAAATTAGCATCTTGATATCAATTGAAAGTAAACAAAGATCAATAAATGTTATATGCTATATACATTCATGAAGAGGAAGACGCTAAGTTAGCTTCCCTACACATATGCATTACATGAAAGAGGGATGTTAGGCCCTAATTCACATAACACACATTATGTTATGCATAAGAGGAGATGTGAAGCTCCCCTACACACGTGTACCACATAAAGAAGAGATGTTAAGCTCCTCAATATAAGATACACTCAACATGAATCTATATGTAGAAAAGATGTTAAGCTCTCCTTGCATATAGTCAATATAAATCAAAACTTTTGTATTTTTCTTTAAACAAATTTTTTAGATACCAATTTAAAACACAAGACATCTTGATATCAAAAGATAGTATTTTTCTTTTAAGCCAAATAAACAATTGAAATGACTATTTTCTATCATAAAGTAAGGGAGTGGAAATACAAGTACCAATTGAAATATGAAAAAAGTATTTTCTCCCCCTTATGAAATACCAACAAAAACTATGCGTAGGCTTCTAATAAGATACAATTGAAAACTAAATCAATTGAAATAAAGTTGAAGCTCAAGCTCTAGCATAAACAAAATTTGTGCTCAAGATATAGAATATAGTAGTACAAATAAAACAAGTATATGTGTATGAAATAGAATGAGTACTAATCACCAATAATGATACCAATTGAAAGTATACATACACAAACACATATGAGTATACAAAAGGATCAAATTGATACCAATTGAAAGAGTACAATGATACCAATTGAAATAACAACAATAGCATGTGTATACCTCATAACACAACGAAGAAAACGAACTAGTTAAAATGAAAAATTTTGTTAACTAGTACGAAATCCTTCAAGCAAGGAATAAAACAAAAAAGATTTTCATAAACATGAAATCCACATGATAATCAACACTCTAATTCAATTAGGCATAAATATGACTTATGAAAATAAAACATGAGCAAGCAATAAATGTGAGTGTACAAATAAAGTGTGAATATCATAATCATGAAAATTTTTCATTAAGCTCAATTATTCCTTAAACAATGAAAACATGAAACATAAAAATCATCTAAACTATTTAATCTTCAAGGCATATGTATGTCTAATACAAACTAAAGTATACATACATATCCAAAACATAAAGAGTCCACAAATTATATATGCATGAAGGCACGTGGCTCAAAAGGATAAACATGTATATCTAATAGTTTGGACAAGATAGACATATACATGAAGTTTAAATATAAATACATGAAAACATGAATAACTAAATTTCATTAAAATAAATTTCATTTCAAGGTATATGTATGAATTGTCAAACATGAAGTATACATACATATCCCTAAACACAATTGAGTCCATATATAGATTTGCATGAAAGGCAAATGACTCAAGGGGTATACATGTATATCTTAAAGTTGGCAAAATACACATATACATGAAGTGAAACACGCAATCATAAAACAAATAAAAAAAATGAGAATATAAGTTTAAAATGTATGAATCATCAAAACTAGACTATACTAGCACATCTAATGGGTTCAAACAAGCATTCAAGCTCAAACATATATAGATTTATTGTGGCCCACTATATGCACAAGTATAAATCCTAGTCTTAATGAAAACTAACATCTAAACATGTAATCAACACATGAAGCATAAAACCAAAATATAAATCATCATGATAAGCAAAAACATAATTATAATGAATATCCACATGTTATTAGAAATATGATATACGCAATAGCAACCATATAGTGAGAACACAAAAGAATTTATCCATATTAAACATGGTGTCTCAAAATAACTAAACATGTATATCACTAATCTAATAAGCATGGCATTTTCAAGTAATCAACAAAACATCAAAAACATGCTTGAAAGATAAACATGGAAAGCATGTAAACATAAGGAGTTAGAGATTCGATACCAAAACAATGAGGGCACCGCTCTAGTTCTCCAAACCAAGGTGGTCCTCCCACCAAACTTCCCTTGAAAGTGATGCATCCAATTGGTTCTCTTTAAGCACGGAACGCATCCACCTCAAGGTACGGCTACTCTCACGTCATGTGAGAGCCCACACCTACATCATATAAAGGAGGGGTGGTCTTTGGTACCATACTCTTTTGGTCCATGAGGGTTAGTACCTTCTCTAACCCAAACAAATTTCTTTGCTAAATTAGGAGTATGTAATCTATCATAGCAAAATTTAGCAAGGTGGCCCATGCGTCCACAATGTGTACAAGTGTACACATGAGCATACATGTGATGAGAGTCCCGTGAGGAGCATGTGTATGCCGTGGAGGGTGAGCATGAATAGATGGAATTTGTTTCTTTCGAAACAAAGTTCCAAACGTGTATGGCCACACAACACATTGGCTCAAAGTGGAGCCCAAACAATCTACACTCTTCTTAAGCAAAGATATATCATTGTTAATTAAAGAAGAAGTGTGGCATGCAAAGGGTGAAGTGTGTGATACTACCCTATCATGGCAAACATGAGAATCCAAATCATTGTTCAAAGATCTATTTTCTTTAAACAAATTTCTAATTCTTTTGAAATAAATTCAATTTCATTTTTCAAAGAATGGTTACTTTTTAAAACAAAATCAAGTTTGAAGTTAAAGATTCATTTTTCTTCAAAACATCTTCACAATCATTTTTATTTTTCAAAATTTATTTCATTTAAAACAAGATTAAGTTGAGATTTTAATGAATCCCTTTCATTAGCAATCTCATCCCTCTCTTGTAAAACAACATCAAGTCTAGAATGTAAACTTTATTTTCATTAACAATTCCTAGACTTTTCTTTTTCAAAACGTTATATTTTTCAATCAATTTTCACAAACAATTGATAGTTCTTCATTCAAAGCATGGGGATCAACATAATCATTACATGAAGAACTAGAGCAATCATCACTATCTAAGTGGGTTTCCGAGTGTACCTCAAGGGAGTCATTCTCTTGGACCGTATAGCATTGTTGCGGCTCGGATTCATCTCCACTAGATTCTTCCTCTTGTTGGATCGGCAATTGAAGCTTGGAGGTGGTGGTTGTTGTCAACTTGTTCACACTACAAAAGCGGAATCAAGATTAGAAACAAGCATAAGATAATCTTTTGAAAGCGTGCTTCTAATGGCCTCAAGGGCTTGTGCATTGGCCCCTATATGCTTGCGGTCACCAAGATAACATCTCTTGGTAGCGGCAAGGAAAACATGCAAACCTAGGGTCTTTAGGTACATGGACATCCTATACTTCCAAACAACAATGTTGGAAGGGTCAAAACTAGGTGGGGTCATGAAGTCTATGGTAAACTATATGAGTGTGCAAACAAGCAAATGCAAACAATAGATTAGCAAACAAATGAATCTCACTCTAGGATGTTAGGCCTAAGTATCAGGAGCACTAGCTCTGATACTAATTGAAAAACACACCTAGAGGGGGGGGGTGAATAGGTGTGAGTGCTAATCTAGAAACTAAGTGCGCTAAATGCGGAAGCTAATGCAAATTTGCAACACACTTAATACAACACACAAGTGTAGCCGAATTCCCGTGAAAGGCTCTGGACTAACTCCTCTTGATTCCCCTAAATATGGGTTGAGGTGCTATGTGAAGCTCTTGTGGTTAAGTATAAGTGAGGCACACACACAATCAAGCCAAGCATATAAGGATGAGCAATATGAAAGATGCAAGGCAATACACAAGCAAATATGATATGTATGATATGAATGAAGAATGATGCTTTGCACAATATAAAAGAGAGAGAGAGTTGAGAGATATTGGATCAAACGCAAACACAAGGATATGTTTCGAGGTTCGAGCCCCTAGCTCTACATCCCCGCCTACACCACCGTGTAGGATTTCCAATCCACTATCTCCCACCGAGGGAACCTCTACCGAAGAGGATTTGTTACAACTCTAGGAGTACCAAACTCCTCTCTCAAACAACCACCTCACAACCGAAGGGTAGGCCTGTAGCCAATACAACACAATCACCTCTACCGAAGAGGGATCCAAACACCACTCCGATCAACCTCTACCAAAGAGGGATACACAAATAAAGGAGGGTTTACAACTTTGAGGCTTAACCTCAAACACTTCTCTTTTTCTCTCTTTTCCACAAAACAAAGATCCTAATAGATTAGGATAGAAGATATAGCTCAAGTGTGGAATCAAGGTGTTTTGGAAACAAGCAACAAAGAAAAACTACTTGGGAAATCTCTTGTAGGTGATAGAAAATGAAAACCAGAAACATATCCCAAAAACCTAGTTTTTTTTTATTTTTTAAAAGCCCAAAACAATACAAAGATAAATCTTTTTGGCACAAAACTCTTTTAAAACTCTTTTAAAACAGTAGAGAAAGTCTGGAAATTTTGTCTCTAAAAACTTAGCCAAAATCCCAAAGAAATGGGGTTTATATAGGCCCATCAGAAACTAGCCGTTAGGCTGATGTGGCAGCCTGACAGGCTACCGGTCGGCCAGCCCGGCCGACCGCCAACGGTCAGAAATGTGACCGTGGGGCAACCGGTCGACCGCCCGGTCGACCCAAACAAACAGAGAGCTCTGCTCTCAGAACCGGTCGACCCTGACGGTCGACCGAGCTTGTGTCTGCCAGACGTGCACAAGTCTGTGCACGTCGGTCGACCTCATGGGTCGACCGGCCCATGGTGCGGTCGACCGTCTGGGTCGACCGACCTGGCCTGTCAGCACAAACCTGGGTCAGAAAAATTGGGAAAAATATTTTAATAAATCTTTTATCTTTTTTAAAAATCACCAAAAATAGTTTTATCATTTTGCATGATATATAAACATGTGATAAAAAGTTTAGCTCAAATATCAATCAATGTGAACTATTTTTGTGTCTTATCATTTTTACCAAAAACCAAAACTTGTATTTTTATCAAACTTGGATTTCCAACACATGAATAGGAAAGTTAAAATAAGTTTGTCTAGGAAGTTAAAAGCATGTATGTATATCTAGAACATATCTAATATACATAAAAATTATTTAAACTTGTTTGATCAAACTATCATGAAAACCAAATCAAAAACATAAAACGTGTGTGTATATGTGCACTTGAGCATATCAATTATACTAAGCTTTACAAAAGGATCTAAACACACTATCTAAACTAGGATACCTAAGTCTTCTTGACGATCTTCCATCTTCAAGATGACTTGCTCCCAAACCTTGATCCACAAAGTGCAAAGATCTTTAAGCTTTGGCACCGGAATCACCATGAAAAGCTTCTAAACACCTTGTTGAAGCTAATCACCAACTAATATCTTGGTTAATGATCTGAAACTTAAACAACACAAGATTATTAGTAAACATAACTACATGAGTTAATCATCATCAAAACTAGGGTGGAAGGCCTTGGGCCAACACCTAGGGGCCAACGTCTATCAATATTTAGATTAAGCTTGGGATTGTGAGTGCTTGGAATGTTGTTTTTGGTTAAGGAAGGGTGATGAATTTTTTCACCTTATCTTGTTTATTTGGGTGGCGCCCTTAGTCAATTTGTATAAGTGTACAGAATATGCAAACAAGATTCACTCAAAGTGATTAAATCAACAAGAGATAAGTCCTATTCTATATGTTATGCGCACGTACCTTGCTCCAGTACTCTTCAACAGTAAAGTAAAGGAATTGAAAAAAGACATGTGCCTACGATGCAAACGTCTAATAAATTTTTTAAATATTCAACAAGCTTTTTACTGTTGGTTATTAGTAGGATCCTGGTGATGGCATACAACAATCAATTATTGTAATAAGCTAAATTTTGTAAAGCACGCGACCCTGCAAAAAAGATTATCAGTAGTCAACTCCTTCTTGCCGCAGAAACACGACAAGAAGCCGAGAAAACGCGTCAAGTTGGAGGGTACTTGGTCTCTGCTTTCTAGATCAGAGGCCAAGACCACTTATATGTTACTGCAATGCTTAGTTTCCTTTTTCAAAGCCGGTAAACTGCAACAGAGGAGAAAAAATTCGTTTAGTTTCAAAAATTAACAAAAACCGTCACCCTCCCGGGCAACAATACTAGAAATTATAAAAATCTAATGAATCATATGAGTTAGAATCATCCAATAGTTAATAGTTAGTAGTTTAGAGGTTAGTTTGTCATGTTAGAAGATTAGTTATCCATGGTGAAGTAAAGCAAAGAAGAAAACATAATAGACTAAAGTGTAAGAAATTAAAAGCTTGAAAGTAAATAGCAAGAATTAAAAGAGCAAGAAATTAGAGGAGGGAGAACATAAGCTTGGCATTTGATTATCACTCTCACTTACAGAGACCTCACTCTCACTCTCACTCTTTCTTTTCTGGAATCTGAAAATGATAAAAGATAATTTCAAGAGAAAAAATAAAGGAAAACCTAAAGAAATCTTAAACCTTCTCCTAAAATTTAAAGTATCTCTTCCTTTTACAACAGAGGCCCTAGGGGTCTTTATATAGGCACCGGAAGCCCATCGCTTTCAATCGCAGCCGCAGAATAAATCACTACATCAACGACCCAAGTTCTGCCGCGGATCCGGGGCCAAAGCCACGTTTCCATGGTAGAATCTTGGTCTTTATGCCAGCGATCGCGCTGACAGTCTGTCTCTGCCCAGACGTACTGTGGGAGCTTCTAGAACCACGAGGATATTCCCTAGCTCGTTATATTGAACTTCTTTGGATTGGGCTCTTTTTAATCTCCTTTAAATCCTTTAATTAGCTTGAATTTGGGCCTTTTTCTTCATTAAAGAGTGGACCTAAAATTTAAGAGAAACAACCATTAAAAAGCTCAATTTTATTGATAATATGCATGAAAATGTAATGCAAAATGATACAAAATTGAACACTAATCACTCTTTCTATTCACTTACAACCGGCATAGTCGGTATTCGAATAAACTTATCATTGAAAATTGTTCAATCTTCAGATACCACAAGCCCATACCAATGGTGCCCTTAAAATATTTAATAATGCTTTTTACCACAATCAAATGACACTCTTTAGGACAAAATTGGAATCTAGCATAAACACTAAACCTGATATCCGGCCTACTTGCCGTTAAGTAAACTACCAATCATACGACGGTAGAGTTTAATGTTAACATTTTTACCTTTTCATCCTTATCAAGTTTGGTTGTAGTAGCCACAGAGTTTTGCTAATCCTCACATCCTCTAGTCCAAACTTCTTGATTAGTCTCTTGTGTATTTGGCGTGATTAATGAATGTCCCATCGCTCCTTTGCTTGATTTGGAGTCTAAGAAAAAAGTTGAGCTCTCCCATCATCTTCATTTCAAACTCTTCCTTTATGCATAAATTAAAATCCTTACAAAGTTTTTCAATTAGTAGATCCAAAGATGATATCATCAACACATATTGTATTATAAAAATATCATCATCAACATGCTTTGTAAATAAGGTGGTATCTACTTTACCTTTAACAAAACCCTTATTCACAAGAAAACTACTGACTTTTTATACCAAGCTCTTGGAGCTTGTTTCAAGCCACACAAAGTTTTTTCTTGTTTAAAAATAAAATTCAGATGTGCAGGATCAACAAACCCCGGGGGGTATTCAACATGCACCTTCTCTTCAATAAAACTATTTAGAAAAGCACTTTTAGCATCCATTTGAAATAACTTGACTTTATATAAGGCAAAGCAAGGATTATCCGTATGGCTTCAAGTTATGGTACGGGTGCAAATGTTTCCTCAAAATCGATTCCCTCGACCTGAGTGTAACCTTAGGCCACTAGCCTAGCCTTGTTTCTTACTACATTACTTGACTCAACCAACTTGTTTCTAAAGATCCATTTAGTACAAATAGTTGGTCTATCATGGAGCCTAGGATAAGATATCAAACTTGATTACATTCAAACTGATTGAGCTTCTCTTGCATTGTAAGTAACCAATATGAGTCGCCCGAGGCCTGAGGATTTTTTTTGGGTTCTACGTGTGATATAAATGCAAAATTATCATAAATATCATGAAGTTTGTTCTAATAGTTACTCCCTTTAATACATCACCTATGATGAGATCTTTGGGATGACTTGTAGCACATCTCTCATCCTTCGGAAGCGGTTAAGATAGCTCCACTTCAACCTCTTGGACTTCATCATTTGCGTCATCTCTTGGCTTGTCACTTTGCATCTGTGAGTCCTTCAATGACACCTTCTCCATGTCTTCACCGAGGGAATCAATCTCATATTACGACATTCTTCATAAGAGAGTTAGATTCCTCAAACTTTATATGCATAGACTCCTCAATAGTTAAAGTTGACCTATTGAAGAACTCAATATACTTTACCAATATTGGAGTAGCCAACAAAAATAACTTCAAAAGACTTGGCATCAAATTTACGTAAATCGTCCTTAATATAAAAACAAAACATTTACAACCAAAGACTTTAAAATATGAATATTTGATTTTCTAAAACAGTAAATCTCAAAAGGAGTTTTATTTGAATTCTTGCAAAAAAAATCTTATTTAATGTAACATGAAGTGTTTACGGTCTCGGCCTATAGATATTGAGAATTCCATATTCACTAATCATGGTTATAGCCATCTCTTGAAAAGTTCTATTATTCCTTTCGACGACTCCATTTTTGTAGAGCTTTAGGATATGATAGCTCATGTTTGATTCCATTTTCCTTACAGTAAGTAATAAAGGAGCGATTCACAAACTTACCATCTCTATCACTTCTGATGCACAAAATTGAAAAAAAATTCAACTCTTTTTTTAAATACATGAAAATGCGTAAAAAAAAGCTTCATCTTTGTGTTCCAAAAAAGAAAACCCATGTAAATCTCAAAAAATCATCAAAAAGGACAAAAACAAAATGTTTTCCACTAAGATTCTTGGTTTGGTCGGACAAACAAATCATATTATAACACCCGCTTTTGGAATACATACCCAGATGCGTATCCTGATTTTTTGCTCGTATTATTCTATTTTTGTGTTTTTTTTTTTTTAGTATTTAACCAAGTGATTAAGACTGGAAAAGGGGCGTACTTATTATATGTATAGAATGTGATTGATGTACCTTTCTTGTCTCCGTTATAGCCTAGGGCTATACCGAGTCGGATCTCAGGGAGAGCTAGTGTAAAAACGTTACGATACACGTGAGAAGATAAAACGAGAACTCTTCTTTGTTTACAAGAATAAAGAATCAAAAGAAAAACAAATAAAAGAAAGGATGGCTATGTTCATGGTGGAAATCGGGAGAAATCAAGATTGAGATGGATTTGAACTAACAACTAAAAAGAAAGTAAAATCAAGAAAACTTTGAATGCAAGAAATCCATGACTAGCTAACCTTAACTACCTTGCTAAACTAACTAAACTCCGTGATAGTGATGCGTGCCTCATGTTGATTCATCGGCATGTATTTGTCTTGCTTGTGATCTAATTACTTTCCCACTAAGATGATGGGGAAACATTCTTGGACTTGTCTTGTAGCCTCCATAGATGGTCATCGGCCTACAAGATAGACTTTCACTAATGGAATCACAAGAGATACACTCAAGGGATGCAAATGAAGAACATACAACTTTCACTAATGGAAGTAGTGAAGTTGTACATCAATTAGCATATTGGTGCTCCATCTCCATGTTCCATCAAGGCACTAGTTCAAAGACTAGGCTCTACATGAGGCACACATGAATCATATGGAGAATTACAACAAGATTCTTGCCAAGAAATGAAACAAAACCCATCGGAGAAGAGAAGATCATACAAATTGCAAGATGAAGTAAAGCAATCACCCATGAGTTAGGAGTTAGCAAGAGTAGTGGTTAGCTAGTACATGGAACAAGAAATTAGCTACTAGACATTACAAAAGCAAAGCAAAGCATGATTGAATTGCTAGAAATTAACAAAGCAAGTAACAAAGCAAAATAAAAGCAAGTGAAGAAGACAAACTAGAATCAAGCTCAAGTAGATATGTAGAGAATGGATCAATCCTTGTATAGCTCCAAGTTGTCACTCCTTGTTGATACAAGCTCTCTCTCTCATACAAATCTCTCTTGCAATGAAATCTAGGGAGAAGAAGATCCTAGAGAGAACTAAAAATCCTAAACAAAAACTAACAAAATTACAATCTATTCCCTAATCTCTCTCTTCTCTCTGATCAGTCTCAGCTCGCAGGTCTTCATGGGGTATTTATAGGAGAAATGGGAAGCTTCCAGAGAGATGTTTGTTGCCACAAAATCCGGGGCCATAACGGCCTAAGATTGCCGCGCCCAAGTCGCGCCACGCGGCAAGATCTGGGCCGTTGGTCCAGATCTTTCTGGTACAGGTTGTTGCAAGTTAGTTTGGCCACGTGGTATGGTTAGAATCTTGGTTTGTTGCGAGGATCTCTCTGGATCTGGATTGAGATTTGGCTTTATCCTTAATCTTGATTAATCACTTAATTAGTGGTAATTAAGTGATTATTTGAAAATCTCTCCATTAATTGTGTACCTGCAAATAAGTAGAGAAGAGGAGTAAAAATCACTTATTTATTTGTATTATGCATGGGAGTTATGATGTAAAATATGCAATATTGAGTACTAATCACACCCCACACTTATTCGTTGCTCGTCCCGAGCAAAAACAAAGAAAAGAAAATAAAATCCTAACTAACAATTTATTACACCACTTTCGCAGGTGACGCAATTGCACTGAGCATGTGCAACAAGCCGTTAAACCTCTAGGTTACCCTAGAGGAGGAGTGTTGTCTCCTGAGGGTTTTCAGCGGATTACACCCACAAAATCCATAAAGAAAGATGACAAATGTTAGTATTTTGAAAACGCATTTTGAATAAGAGACATGTTTACGAACTATTTTTGCAAAAATATAAGTGATCCTAGGTCATAAGTCCACCTATAATTATCTTCCTTAAACTTAGTATCCATGCAAGATCTTGCTTTTAATTAAGGTAAGAATTCAAAATTGGATTGAATATTTTATCTTTCATAAAACCTAGATAATATGCACACCGTGTAAGTGAAGATTCTGGGATTTCAACTCCAACCATCAAGCCATTTATTTATATATATTCTCTTTTTCTTCCCTTAGTTTATTAGGCTTTCTAATTCACCCATGTAGCGAGCCTATAACCGATGACTCCCAGACCAGATGGTCTTAGGGCACCAGATGAGGAAACATCCCTCGGGTTTAAGGACTCGAGTGAAAAAGGCCACAAAACTAAGAGGGATTATTCTTAATCACCGTTAGGCGTGAATAATCATGCTTCTTGAGGCACAATTACCCAGCTTAATAAGTGAGATCACTGTTAGGCGTGAGTCACATGCTTCTTGAGGCACAATTTCCCAGCTTAATAAGTGATCTTTTATTATATATTTTTTTTCTTTTTTTCTTTTTCTTTTTTTTTATTTTATATATATGGCATTTTTGGTCTTTGTTTCCATCCCAAGAAATGTGTAAGTGTAAAGTGCATATTTATCTAAGGCAAAAATTCAAGATAAAAATATCTCCTCAATTTTACTTACTTAGCCTATAATTTAAAAAACAAGATCTATTACTTCAACTAGGTTTAAGATGTCATAATTAAGGCTTTCTTAATTTCTAAGATACATCTTAATTTTCTTAAAAATAGATCAAAACTTTGTCTTCTTATTTCAAAAAGTTTTTATTTTTTATTTTTTTTTTATTTTTATTAAAAGAAAAATCTAAAAGAAAATAGAAAATCTATAAAGAAAGGTAAAATCTAAAAGAAAATAAAAACCTAAAAAGAAAATGAAAATCCTAAAAAATTGAAAATCCTATGATCCTATGTTAGTAAACCCTCCCCCACACTTATTTCATGCATTGTCCCCAATGCATCGTGATATATGTATGCATGAAACAAAATGGAAGGGAAAGGAATTATTTACAAGGAATATACAAGTGTAACTCTCACCTGGGCTTTTGGTCGCTTCCCTCTGGCCCGTTTCCATCGTTCCAATGTGTTCTCTTTCTTGAACTCCATTGGGAAACGGTCTGAATTGTTCTTACCCTAGGTGATTCCAGTTTCAATTTGTTGTTATTTTCATTCATACTCTTTCCACCACATCGTTCACAAATAAAGTCCTTATCACCACTCTCATCACTTCCAGTGTTTAGAAATTTTAACTCCTCTCATATAATTCTTCAAAGCTCAAGTCAACATCCGGCAGTGGACAATTAGCTAACTTACCCGAGTTGACTCATCTAAGCACATAATCTCATCAGCAAACAAGTCTTCAAATGATATATCAATTGGAGGTTCAAATACAGTCTCAGTTGCTCATTGAAAGTGAAAGTATCCAAATCAAACTTTCCCCGTTTGAAAGGGTACTCGGATAAGAGAATCACAAGGTTGTGACTCATCTTTGGATCTTCACCTTCCTCCTCACAATTGTTACTAATGAAATTAACCTCAAATGTTTGATTTTGTTTTGTGAGGCTGTGTGTGGAAGACATTGTGTTCATGTGTCATGTTACCAAAAGTCAACCTCATTGATCCATTCCGGCAATTAATGATTGCATTTGCAGTAGCCAGGAATGGTCGACCCAGAATGACAGGAATTTGTGCCCTTTGATTGGAATTTGATACTGGTTTTGTTTCAAGGACAACAAAGTCAACTGGATAAAAGAATTCTCCAACTTTGACCAGGACATCTTGAATTACCCCTTGGGTTTAGTAACAGAGCGATCAGCAATTGGATGGTCATTTGGGTCGGGAGGAGATCACCTAACCCTAATTGTTGGTACACAGAGAAAGGTAGGAGATTGATACTGGCCCCCAAATCAAGAAGTGCCCTATTTATTGTAGTCTGTCCTATGATGCATGAAATGGTGGGGCTCCCTGGGTCTTTGTATTTTACAGGAATTGGACCAGTGAGCAACTCATTAATGGATGATGCAAGGAAGACTTTTTTAGGGACTTGGGTCTTCCTCTTCTTGGTGCACATTTCCTTCAAAAATTTGGCATATGATGGCACTTGTTGAATGGCATCAAGAAGAGGGACATTGACTTGGACCTTTTTGAATGTTCTTTTATTTTCTCCATGTGAGCATTTGACTTGTTATTTAGAAGCCTATTTGGATATGGTACTCTAGGCTTATAAGGTTGCTCATCTACCTTTTCTTTCCCTTGGCTTTGGAAGTGGATGGCTCTGTACTAGAGGATGGGTTGTCAAAAGTTGGTGGCATTTGGACATGAGGTGTAGACTTGGTACTGGATGAGATTGTGGACTAGAAAACTTATTGTCAATTTGTTTACCAGATCTCAGGGTATGAATGGCATGACAGTGACTGGGTCCTGAATCTTCCACTTTATTCAAAGAGAAGTGGTGTTTAGGATTTGGCAATGGCTGGTTTGGGAAAAAAAACTTTTTTGATTCTCAGCCAATTGACCAATTTGGACCTTTATTTTATTCAACTCCTGCTCCTGGTTCTTTGTAAAGGTTTCTAGCATTTTTTTCAACTCAGATATTTCAGAATTATTTGGGGTGGATGTTGAGGATATGGAGATTGGAACTGTGATTGGTAATATGGTGGTGGGTCCTGATATGACTGATATGACTGTGGTGGACTTTGAGATGGATGAACATACAGTGAATTTGATCGAAACTGGATGGATGAAACTGAGCATTGTACAGATGTGGAAGTGGTGGCATATGATGCTCAGGACCAGACTGACTCCACAAAGAATTTGGATGGTTCTGCCATCCTGACTTGTAAGTGCTGGAGTATGGGGGTGTGGTAAATGCTGCATTCATGTTCTCCTGAAATGGGGGCTGATACAATGGACACTCCTCAACAACATGGCTAAGGTCTTGACATTTGGTGCAACCTGGTCTAATCAAAGGCAATGGGTGACCTGGTTGACCACAGAATTCCCTATGACTCAAGCAACTCTATCCTCTTCAATAATTGTGTGATCTTGGTTTCTGAAGCTAGAGAGGATTCTTGGATTGTGTACCAGTTCTGGAAGTGGTGGGAGTCGGTTTATCAGGGCATGACTCCCACTGAATGGTTTTCTCAGCTAGGGTTTCAAAGAGATCCCACCCCTGATGTTCATCTTTCTTCAGAAATTCCCCTTGGCACAAGGATTCCAAAAGGGTTTTGTTTGGTATTCTAATCCATCATAGATAATCTGGCATAGACGCCATTTCTCTATGCCGTGATGGGGACATAGGGCAAGGAGGTCTTTGAAACGCTCAAGATATTTCCAGAAAGGTTCATTTTGTTCTGCTTGAATTGCATTATGTTTTTTCTCATGAGGGCTGTTTTGTGGATAGAATAGAATTTCCTAAGAAAGACCTTAACAAAATCATCCCATGAAGATATGGAACTGACAGGAAGACTATAAAGCCATTTCTTAGCTAAATCCTTAAGTGCAAACGGTATGAATCGTAACCTAACAGCATCCTCAGAAAGTTGGGATATTCTCATCATTTGGCATACCTCTTCAAAATCACGAATAAAGAGGTACGCGTCCTCAGACTCAAGACCATGGAATCGGGGAAGTGTACTAATGAATTGTGGTTTCAGCTCAAAATGATTTCCATTAGGCTCGGGGAGAAGAATGCATGAAGGAATGGAGGTGCGAATCGGATAGAATCGATCTTGAAGTGAGACGTTGTTGGTCATGATGAAGTGGTGGTTGTGGAAGTGTAAGTGTAGAAAGAATTAGGATCACAAAACCACTATCGTATATACAATCACAAACAACGTGCACCGATCACACCAGCGAAAAAGAAAAAAAATAACAAACAACAAAAGAAAAAATCAATCCAAGCTTGTCTAGGGTTTCTGGTCCTAGATGACTCCTAAATAGACTGTCCACAGGAGGTTTAGTGTAGACCTTGACTATAAGCAAATCAGCCAGGGAAGGGTAAAGTCGTTGGGAGGTTTTCCGTCCGAAGACGTTCCTTAATTAAGTAACCAACAACCTTCGGGCTTTCGGCCCTTAACCCCTTTCCTAGACACTGATTTTACAGAAGTCAATTTCCAACACTTTTCCCCCTTAGGATAATCTCCTAAGTGAGTCCGGATGTCCCTAGGGCCAACGTCTATCAAATTTTATTTACAAGCTTAGGATTGTGAGTACGTGGGGAAAATGATTTCCGGGCTAAGGAAAGGGTAATGACCTCCCCCACCTTATGTTATTTACAGGAATTGCCCTTAGAATTAATTGTGCAAGTGTACGATATAGAAACAAATAAGGTTCACTCCAAGTAAGAAAAATCAAACAAAGAGTGAGTCTTAGTCTATATGCAATGAATCACGTACCTTGTCCCACGCACTCTTCAACAGTAAATTTAAAGTAATTGAAAGACACGTGCCTATAATGCAAGATGTCTAACAATTTTTTAGCAATTATCAACCAATTTCTTACTGTTGAATTAATTAACAGGAATACAGTGAAGTATACAGGAAATGAAGTATATAGGCAGCAGTATCTTGCAGAGCAGAAGCCCCTGCAAAAATTTTGTAAGTAGTGAACTCTAAAGTGCCGCGTTCCACGGCAATTCTTGTGGATCCGCGGCACAATAGAGGGATCCTGGGCTCTGCTTTCTTGAGCAGAGGCCCAGGTCCACTTATATGATTCTGCTGTGCAAATATTTCTGAATCTTCAACCTGTACCTGCAACAGAGAAGATATATCGTTTAGTTTCTCACTTTTAAAAATACCGTCGCTCTCCCGGCAACGGCGCCAAAAATTGATTAAGACTGGAAAAGGGGCGTACTTATTATATGTATAGAATGTGATTGATGTACCCTTTTTTCTCCGTTATAGCCTAGGGCTATACCGAGTCGGATCTCAGGGAGAGCTAGTGTAGAAACGTTACGATACACGTGAGAAGATAAAACGAGAACTCTTCTTTGTTTACAAGAATAAAGAATCAAAAGAAAAACAAATAAAAGAATTAGTGGCTATGTTCATGGTGGAAATCGGGAGAAATCAAGATTGAGATGGATTTGAACTAACAACTAAAAAAGAAAGTAAAATCAAGAAAACTTTGAATGCAAGAAATCCATGACTAGCTAACCTTAACTACCTTGCTAAACTAACTAAACTCCGTGATAGTGATGCGTGCCTCATGTTGATTCATCGGCATGTATTGTCTTGCTTGTGATCTAATTACTTTCCCACTAAGATGATGGGGATTCATTCTTGGACTTGTCTTATAGCCTCCATAGATGGTCATCGGCCTACAAGATAGACTTTCACTAATGGAATCACAAGAGATACACTCAAGGGATGCAAATGAAGAACATACAACTTCACTAATGGAAGTAGTGAAGTTGTATATCAATTAGCATATTGGTGCTCCATCTCCATGTTCCATCAAGGCACTAGTTCAAAGACTAGGCTCTACATGAGGCACACATGAATCATATGGAGAATTACAACAAGATTCTTGCCAAGAAATGAAACAAAACCCATCGGAGAAGAGAAGATCATACAAATTGCAAGATGAAGTAAAGCAATCACCCATGAGTTAGGAGTTAGCAAGAGTAGTGGTTAGCTAGTACATGGAACAAGAAATTAGCTACTAGACATTACAAAAGCAAAGCAAAGCATGATTGAATTGCTAGAAATTAACAAAGCAAGTAACAAAGCAAAATAAAAGCAAGTGAAGAAGACAAACTAGAATCAAGCTCAAGTAGATATGTAGAGAATGGATCAATCCTTGTATAGCTCCAAGTTGTCACTCCTTGTTGATACAAGCTCTCTCTCTCATACAAATCTCTCTTGCAATGAAATCTAGGGAGAAGAAGATCCTAGAGAGAACTAAAAATCCTAAACAAAACCTAACAAAATTACAATCTATTCACTAATCTCTCTCTCTTCTCTGATCAGTTTTAGCTCGCAGGTCTTCATGGGTATTTATAGGAGAAATGGGAAGCTTCCAGAGAGATGTTTGTTGCCACAAAATCCGGGGACCAACAGCCCAAGATTGCCGCGCCCAAGTCGCGCCCCGCGGCCCAACTGTTTCAGTTGCCCAACAACTTTCTGTTGTGGGTTGTTACAAGTTAGTTTGGCCACGTGGTATATCTGGAATCTTCGTTTGTTGCGTGGATCTTTCTGGATCTGGATTTGAAATTGGCTTTATCTTTAATCTTGATTAATCACTTAATTATTGCTAATTAAGGTGATTAATTGGCTATCTCTCCTTTAAGTGTGTACCTGCAAATATGTAGAGAAGAAGAGTAAAAATCACATATTTATTTGTAATATGCATGGGAGTTATGATGTAAAATATGCAATATTGTGTACTAATCACAACCCACACTTATTAGTTTGCTCGTCACGAGCAAAAACAAAGAAAAAGAAAATCTATACTACAGTTTATTTACACCACTTTCGCAGGTGACGCGATTGCACTGAGCATGTGCAACAAGCCGTTAAACCTCTAGGTTACCCTAGAGGAGGAGTGTTGTCTCCTGAGGGTTTTCAGCGGATTACACCCACAAAATCCATAAAGAAAGAAGACAAATGTTAGTATTTCGAAAACGCATTTTGAATAAGAGACAAGTTTACGAACTATTTTTGCGAAAATATAAGTGATCCTAAGTCATAAGTCCACCTATAATCATTCTTCCTTAAACTTAGTCTCTATGCAAGATCTTGTTTTTAATTAAGGTAAGAATTCAAAATTGGATTGAATATTTTATCTTTCATAAAACCTAGATAATATGCACACGTGTAAGTGAGATTTCTGGGATTTCAACTCCAACCATCAAGCCATTTATTTATATATATCTTTTTTTTATTTATTATTATTTTTTTTTTTATTTTTTTTTATTTATCTTCCCTTAGTCTAGGCTTTCTAGTCTACCCTTGTAGCGAGCCTTTAACCGATGACTCCCAAACCAGACGGTCTAGGGCACCAGATGAGAAAACATCCCTCAGGTTTAAGTCTCGAGTAGAAAAGGCCACAAGACTAAAGGGGATTATTTATTATCACGTTAGGCGTGAATAATCATGCTTCTTGAGGCATAGTTATCCAGCTTAATAAGTGATGCTTTATTTATATTTATATATATATATATATTTTTTTCTTTTTCTTTTTCTCTTTTTTTTTATATATATATATATGGCATTTTTGGTCTTTGTTTCCATCCCAAGAAATGTGTAAGTGTAAAGTGCATATTATCTAAGGCAAAAAATGCAAGATAAAAATATCTCCTCAATTTTACTTACTTAGCCTATAATTTTCAAACAAGATCTATTATTTCAACTAAGTTTAAGATGTCATAATTAAGGCTTTCTTAATTTCTAAGATACATCTTAATTTTCTTAAAAATAGATCAAAACTTTGTTTCTTATTTCAAAAAGTTTTTATTTTTTTATTTTTTTATTTTTATTTTTCTAAAAGAAGTGTAAAAGGAAGAAAATCTAAAAATTCTAAGTTAGTAAAACCCTCCCCCACACTTATCTCATGCATTGTCCTCAATGCATGATGATATATGTATGCATGAAACAAAATGGAAGGGGAAGGAATTATTTACAAGGAAATACAAGTGTAACTCTCACCTGGGCTTTTGGTCGCTTCCCTCTGGCCCGTTTCCATCGTTCCAATGTGTTCTCTTTCTTGAGCTCCATTGGGAAACGGTCTGAATTATTTAACCCTAGGTGATTCCAGTTTCAATTTGTTGTTATTTTCATTCATACTCTTTCCACCACATCGTTCACAAAACAAGTCCTTATCACCACTCTCACTCAGAATCTCATCACTTCCAATTTTAAGAAATTTTAACTCTTCTCCATATAATTCTTCAAAGCTCAAGTCAACATCCGGCAGTGGACAATTAGCTAACTTACCCCGAGTTGACTCATCTAAGCACATAATCTCATCAGCAAACAAGTCTTCAAATGATATATCAATTGGAGGTTCAAATACAGTCTCAGTTGGCTCATTGAAAGTGAAAGTATCCAAATCAACTTTCCCGTTTTGAAAGGGTACTCGGATAAGAGAATCACAAGATTGTGACTCATCTTTTGGATCTTCACCTTCCTCCTCACAATTGTTACTAATGAAATTAACCTCAAATGTTTGATCTTTTGTTTTGTGAGGCTGTGTGTGGAAGACATTGTGTTCATGTGTCATGTTACCAAAAGTCAACCTCATTGATCCATTCCGGCAATTAATGATTGCATTTGCAGTAGCCAGGAATGGTCGACCAGAATGACAGGAATTTGTGCCCTTTGATTGGAATTTGACACTGGTTTTGTTTCAAGGACAACAAAGTCAACTGGATAAAAGAATTCTCCAACTTTGACCAGGACATCTTGAATTACCCCCTTGGGTTTAGTAACAGAGCGGTCAGCCAATGAATGGTCATTTGGGTCGGGAGAAGATCACCTAACCCCAATTGTTGGTACACAGAGAAAGGCAGGAGATTGATACTGGCCCCCAAATCAAGAAGTGCCCTATTGATGATAGTCTGTCCTATGATGCATGAAATGGTGGGGCTCCCTGGGTCTTTGTACTTAACAGGAATTGGACCAGTGAGCAACTCATTGATGGATGATGCTAGGAAGACTTTTTTAGGGACTTGGGTCTTTCTCTTCTTGGTGCACATTTCCTTCAAAAATTTGGCATATGATGGCACTTGTTGAATGGCATCAAGAAGAGGGACATTGACTTGGACTTTTTTGAATGTTTCTTTTATTTTCTCCATGTGAGCATTTGACTTGTTATTTAAAAGCCTATTTGGATATGGTACTCTAGGCTTATAAGGTTGCTCATCTACTTTTCTTTCCCCTTGGCTTCGGAAGTGGATGGCTCTGTACTAGAGGATGGGTTGTCAAAAGTTGGTGACATTGGGACATGAGATGTTGGCTTTGGTACTGGATGAGATTGTGGACTAGAAACCTTATTGTCAACTTGTTTACCAGATCTCAGGGTATGAATGGCATGACAGTGACTGGGTCCTGAATTTTCAACTTTGGGATTTAGCAATGGCTGGCTTAAGAACAGTCCTTTTTGATCTCAGCCAATTGCTTGATCTGGACCTTCATTTCATTCAACTCCTGTTGCTGGTTCTTTGTTAAGGTTTCTATCATTTGTTTCAACTCAGATATTTCAGAATTATTTGGGGTGGATGTTGAGGATATGGAGATTGGAATTGTGATTGGTAATATGGTGGTGGGTCCTGATATGACTGTGGTGGACTTTGAGATGGATGAATATACAGTGAATTCTGATCGAAACTGGATGGATGAAACTGAGCATTGTACAGATGTGGAAGTGGTGGCATATGATGCTCAGTACCAGACTGACTCCATGGAAAATTTGGATGGTTCTGCCATCCTGAATTGTAAGTGTTGGAGTATGGAGGTCTGGTAAATGCTGCATTCATGTTCTCCTGAAATGGGGGCTGATACAATGGACACTCCTCAACAACATGGCTAAGGTCTTGACAGTTGGTGCAACCTGGTCTAATCAAAGGCAATGGGTTGACCTGGTTGACCACAGAATTCCCTATTGACTCAAGCAACTCTATCCTCTTCATTAATTGTGTGATCTTGGTTTCTGAAGCTAGAGAGGATTCTTTGGATTGTGTACCAGTTCTGAAAGTGGTGGGAGTCGGTTTATCAGGGCATGACTCCCACTGAATGGTTTTCTCAGCTAGGGTTTCAAAGAGATCCCACCCCTGATGTTCATCTTTCTTTAGAAATTCCCCTTGGCACATGGATTCTAAAAGTGTTTTCGTTTGGTAATCTAATCCATCATAGATAATCTGGCATAGCCGCCATTTCTCTATGCCGTGATGGGGACATAGGGCTAAGAGGTCTTTGAAACGCTCAAGATATTTCCAGAAAGGTTCATTTTGTTCTTGCTTGAATTGCATTATGTTTTTTCTCATGAGGGCTGTTTTGTGGATAGAATAGAATTTCCTAAGAAAGACCTTAACAAAATCATCCCATGAAGATATGGAACTGACAGGAAGACTATAAAGCCATTTCTTAGCTAAATCCTTAAGTGCAAACGGTATGAACCGTAACCTAACAGCATCCTCAGAAAGTTGGGATATTCTCATCATTTGGCATACCTCTTCAAACTCACGAATAAAGAGGTACGCGTCCTCAGACTCAAGACCATGGAATCGGGGAAGTGTACTAATGAATTGTGGTTTCAGCTCAAAATTGTTTCCATTAGGCTCGGGGAGAAGAATGCATGAAGGAATGGAGGTGCGAATCGGATAAAATCGATCCTGAAGTGAGACGTTGTTGGTCATGATGTGAAGTGGATGTGTAAGTGCAAGTGTAGAATGAATGATGATCACAGAACCACTCTCGTATATACAATCACAAACAACGTGCACCGATCACACCAGCGAAAAAAAAAAAAAAATAACAAACAACAAAAGAAAAAATCAATCCAAGCTTGTCTAGGGTTTCTGGTCCTAGGTGACTCCTAAATAGACTGTCCACAGGAGGTTTGGTGTAGACTCTGACTATAAGCAAATCAGCCAGGGAAGGGTAAGGTTGGTGGGAGGTTTTCCGTCCGAAGACGTTCCTTAATTAAGTAACCAGCAACCTTAGGGCTTTCGGCCCTTAACCCCTTTCCTAGACACCGATTTTACAGAAGTCAATTTCCAACACTTTTCCCCCTTAGGATAATCTCCTAAGTGAGTCCGGATGTCCCTAGGGCCAACGTCTATCAAATTTTATTTACAAGCTTAGGATTGTGAGTACGTGGGGAAAATGATTTCCGGGCTAAGGAAAGGGTAATGACCTCCCCCACCTTATGTTATTTACAGGAATTGCCCTTAGAATTAATTGTGCAAGTGTACGATATAGAAACAAACAAGGTTCACTCCAAGTAAGAAAAAATCAAACAAAGAGTGAGTCTTAGTCTATATGCAATGAATCACGTACCTTGTCCCACGCACTCTTCAACAGTAAATTTAAAGTAATTGAAAGACACGTGCCTATAATGCAAGATGTCTAACAATTTTTAGCAATTATCAACCAATTTCTTACTGTTGAATTAATTAACAGGAATACAGTGAAGTATACAGGAAATGAAGTATATAGCAGCAGTATCTTGCAGAGCAGAAGCCCCTGCAAAAATTTGGTTAGAAGTGCACTCTGTTGTGCCGCGTTTCCACGGCAAAGCTTGTGGATCCGCGGCACTCCAGAGGGATCCTGGGCTCTGCTTTCTTGAGCAGAGCCCCAGGTCCACTTATATGATTCTGCTGTGAATATTTTCCTGTTTTCTTCTCCTGTACCTGCAACAGAGAAGAATTATAGTTTAGTTTCTCACTTTTAAAAATAATACCGTCGCTCTCCCCGGCAACGGCGCCAAAAATTTGATTAGACGGGAAGGGTGTATTTATTATGAAGCAAATGTATTTGATGTACCCTTTCTTGTCTCCGCTATAGCCTAGGGCTATACCGAGTCGGATCTCAGGGAGAGCTAGTGTAGAAACGTTACGATACACGTGAGAAGATAAAACGAGAACTCTCTTTGTTTACAAGAATAAAGAATCAAAAGAAAAACAAATAAAAGAATTAGTGGCTATGTTCATGGTGGAAATCGGGAGAAATCAAGATTGAGATGGATTGAACTAACAACTAAAAAGAAAGTAAAATCAAGAAAACTTTGAATGCAAGAAATCCATGACTAGCTAACCTTAACTACCTTGCTAAACTAACTAAACTCCGTGATAGTGATGCGTGCCTCATGTTGATTCATCGGCATGTATTTGTCTGCTTGTGATCTAATTACTTTCCCACTAAGATGATGGGGATTCATTCTTGGACTTGTCTTGTAGCCTCCATAGATGGTCATCGGCCTACAAGATAGACTTCACTAATGGAATCACAAGAGATACACTCAAGGGATGCAAATGAAGAACATACAACTTTCACTAATGGAAGTAGTGAAGTTGTATATCAATTAGCATATTGGTGCTCCATCTCCATGTTCCATCAAGGCACTAGTTCAAAGACTAGGCTCTACATGAGGCACACATGAATCATATGGAGAATTACAACAAGATTCTTGCCAAGAAATGAGACAAAACCCATCGGAGAAGAGAAGATCATACAAATTGCAAGATGAAGTAAAGCAATCACCCATGAGTTAGGAGTTAGCAAGAGTAGTGGTTAGCTAGTACATGGAACAAGAAATTAGCTACTAGACATTACAAAAGCAAAGCAAAGCATGATTGAATTGCTAGAAATTAACAAAGCAAGTAACAAAGCAAAATAAAAGCAAGTGAAGAAGACAAACTAGAATCAAGCTCAAGTAGATATGTAGAGAATGGATCAATCCTTGTATAGCTCCAAGTTGTCACTCCTTGTTGATACAAGCTCTCTCTCTCATACAAATCTCTCTTGCAATGAAATCTAGGGAGAAGAAGATCCTAGAGAGAACTAAAAATCCTAAACAAAACCTAACAAAATTACAATCTATTCACTAATCTCTCTCTCTTCTCTGATCAGTTTTAGCTCGCAGGTCTTCATGGGGTATTTATAGGAGAAATGGGAAGCTTCCAGAGAGATGTTTGTTGCCACAAAATCCGGGGACCAACAGCCCCAAGATTGCCGCGCCCAAGTCGCGCCCCGCGGCCCAACTGTTTCAGTTGCCCAACAACTTTCTGTTGTGGGTTGTTACAAGTTAGTTTGGCCACGTGGTATATCTGGAATCTCGTTTGTTGCGTGGATCTTTCTGGATCTGGATTTGAAATTGGCTTTATCTTTAATCTTGATTAATCACTTAATTATTGCTAATTAAGGTGATTAATTGGCTATCTCTCCTTTAAGTGTGTACCTGCAAATATGTAGAGAAGAAGAGTAAAAATCACATATTTATTTGTAATATGCATGGGAGTTATGATGTAAAATATGCAATATTGTGTACTAATCAGAATGCGATAGAAGCTTTTCGGTGTTTTATTTAGTAACAAAAAATTGTGCTCGTTTTTTAGTTGAAAAGAAGAATAGAGAGAAGGGAAGTGATTAAAAGAGAAATTGCAAATTTGGAAAAGGCTTTAGAAAAAGTGAATTTGTATAAAGCTGGAAAAGTGATTTGTTTGTTTTTTTTTTAATAAAGAAGAGAATCTGGGCTCACTATCTCACTACTCAATGATATGTTCTTCTACTGAAATCATTGGTGCCTCAACTTGATCATAGGCAAAAACTTAAGATTGCTTTTAGAAAGGTTTAAGCAAAACACATAAGATGTTTGGAAAAGTTAATTCTTTTTTTTTTAAGAAATCATCTTGAATTGAATGTTAAGTCATCAAGAGGTTCAAGTATGAGATAAAAATAAGTTCAAGAGACATTTTAAAAAGAAGTAGAAGTTTAAAAATCCAAACCCATCCTCATGTGCCTTCAAGAACACTTTCAAAGAAGAAAGGCTTTAGTTTAGGCATTCAAATGATTCATTGGGTTTTTCATGAAAACTATTCAAAAAGAAGATGGATCAGAGAGAGGAGTAATAGTGAGCCCAGAAAACCATTTAGCTACTCATGAAAGATAAATAACAATGCAAGTAAATAAAACAAGACATACCGTAAAGTGAGTGGAAGAAAATGTAGCTTGATTCTTGTATTGATGTCACTTCAATCTTCATGTTACAAGCACTCAATTCCTCTCTCTCACAGGTATTTGTACTGAACTATAAATTGTAAAACAAAAATATAACTTTTGTACTATCTAACAAAGAGCCTAAACCTTAAAGTATATACAAAAATTCTAATCCTAGTCTTCGCTCCTTTCTTCTCTGTTGAAACTGGTATTTATAGGAAAAAAACTAGAGGGGAGAGATTGTAGGAAGATTGGGGGAGCAAACGCTTCCCCAACAACCTCAACCAAGCCGCGAAAAACGTGGCTAGGGCCGCGTTTCCGCGGCCCTGGTGTGGCCAGTTGGCCACACCCAATTAGATGATTCTCCTGGTTTGGTGATTCTCCTATATCTTCTATTGGTTTTGTCGTTTCTGCTCCAGGATTTGACGAAACAGCCTTTGATTGTTGACTTCAACCCTTGATTGGGAGGATTCACTTCAACCGTTTTCAACCTCTCTGATATGCCAAGATTTGCCCTGATTCCTTGATTTCAAATTTATTCTGAATTTAATCAGAATTTGATGGGCTTTTGGGCTTGTTTTCTTTCCTTTCTTTTAGCACTTGGGCCTACATTTAACAAAGAAGAAGAAGACTTATTAATAGGATTTATTAGATAAAAAGTATGATAATGTGACAATGTATATGCAATATATGTGACTGATCACACCCCCACACTTATCTTTTGCTCGCCATCGAGTAAAACATCAGACAAATTCTAATAAATTATTAGACCACTTTCGTTGGTCACTCGATTGCACTGAGCATGTGTAACAAGCTGTTAAACCTCTAGGTTACCCCTAGAGGACGAGTTTTGTCTCGTGAAGGTTTTCAGTGGATTGCACCCACAAAATCCATAAAAAATGTTAGTATTTTCGAAAAGCATTTTGAAAGGAGAAAATATTTGAAGTATATTTGTAAGGTTTTAAGTAAGCTATAAGTTATAGGAATATCAAATTTTTCATTCCGAAACTCAGTCTCTATTCAAAAACATGTCATCAATCAAAGTAAGGAGTCAAATTGTGCTTCTCATCTAGTCTATTAATTTACCCTGAGTCGTATGCACCATCGTGACTGTGAAGTTTGACTAAGGATTCTTTAACATTAACTCCTATGCCTTATTTATATTATTTTTGGTGAAATTTATTCCTCAATTTCAATAGGCTTTCTAATCTGTCCATGTAACGAGCCTTTAGTTGGTGACACCCAAACCGGACAGTTTTAGGGCACCAGGTGAGAAAACACCCCTAAGGACTTAAACACTCGAGCAGACAAGGCCACGAAACCAAGGTTTTTATATAAAATGTACCCCTTTTAGGCGTGAATACTTATGCTTCATGTGGCACAAATACCCAGCTTAATCAGAGGATTTATATATATATTTTTTCTCAAACTTATCTAATTATCTTTTGCATAAATACCAAGGCTTGCTTAGGCCAAAACACTTAGCTAATCAATAATTAGATTTGTTTATATTTTTTCATACATATATATATTTTTATAAGGCATAAGAGTCTTTATTTTAAACCCTAAGTGTGTAAGTGTATTTAGTGTGCATATTTCATCAAGGTAAATATCAAGACTAAATTACTTTCACAAATTTCTTCCTAACCCTAAAAATCAAACAAGTCATCTATTTTGACCAAGTGTAAGAAATCCTAATTATGATTTTCCTATTCCTTAAAATTGACTTAATTTCTTACAAAAATATATCAAAATATTGTTCTTACCTTTCAAAATTTTTTAATTTTTTTATATATATACATATACATTTTTATAAACACTTTTTTTAGAGTTATATTAGTCATGTTAGAACCCTCTCCTACACTTATCTCATGCATTGTCCCCAATGTATGAAAGAAATGTATAGATGCATGAAATAAAATGAAAAAGAGGAAAGTTATCGATACACTGGGTCAACAAGACCCATAGCCGTTTCATTTACGGACACCGATTCCAAGAAAGGTTTAAGGCGTTGACCATTTACCTTAAAGTCATTTCTATTCTTGGTGTCACTGATCTCAATTGCACCGTGTGGAAATACGGTTTTACAACGAATGGCCCAGTCCATCTTGATTTCAATTTCCTAGAAAAAGATGAAGCCTAGAATTATAGAGTAAGAATTTTTGTCCAGGGACAAAGGTTTTTGTTATGATGTGTTTATCATGAAAAATCTTAACTCTATCTTTAGTGATTTTAGCATTTTCATAGGCCTCATTTCTTAACTCCTCTAATTTGAAAATTTGTAACTTTCAAAGGTCACCGGCCTTAGTCAAGTCGAAATTCAACTGCTTGATTGCCCATAAGGCCCGGTGCTCTAACTCAACGAGCAGGTGACAAGCTTTACCATAGACTAACTGATCGGGGGAAAACCGTGCACTAAAAGTGTATGTTTTGAAATGAAGATTTAAAGTGTGTGTGCTTTGGCTTCCTCGATACTTCCGTTATAGCATAGAGGCTAAAACGAGTCGAATCCACAAGGATGGGAGGCGATAGAAGCTTTACCGGTTGATTCACGTGTTTGTTAAAGATTCTTCAAAGTTTTAAAGAATGAAAAGAAAAGAAAGAAAAGAATGAAAAGAGAAGTACGGTGAAACACAAAGAAGTGGGTAACATAGAAAAGAATATGTTTGTGGTTTTTGGAATATTTCTAAACAAAGTGAAAAAGAAAGAAAACTCATGGCACTAACTACTAATGACTCCACTAACATGCCAACCTCTTAGTGATAGTTGCCTCACATGTATCATTGGCCATCACTAGTCCTTGGTTCAAGAGCGATTCAAAGCATGACCCATATGTAACTCATCACAACCCAACTCATCAAACAAGTGCAAGTTACACTTAAACCATCAATACTATAGAAAAGTAAGCATGGAGTAAAGTAATGTTAGCTTGTTAGTGGTTAGGAAGTTAGAGTATTAGATCCATCATCATGAGCCATCAATGGCTCTTGCAAGAGCAAGGCCAAACCGAGGCTATTAGATTCATGTGGATTATCATAAAAGAAGTTAACAAGTTAGTGGTTAGTAGTTAGTTACCATGAGAGAAAAGTTAGCTACACATGTAAAAGAGATTGGAGAGAAGAAAACATAGAGAGGTAAAGAGAGCACCTTTCATAGATTGTCACCTTTTATTACAAGCACTCTTGCATTCCAAGCATGTATCACTCTCTCTCCCTATTACAAGATCTACAAAATGGAAAATACAATGGGAAAGAAGAAGAACTAACGTAATCTAAACTAAACTACAACATGGAATGAAAAACTACCCTAAACTCTGTATATCTCCTTTCTCTGGAACCCAGGGGGTATTTATAGCCACCAGGGAAGAGGGGGGCCAGGGGACAGGCCCTGGCCCAAAACGCGGCCGGGGCCGCAGCCGTACGGCCGAGAAAATACGGCCCAGGCCGCGTTTCCGCGGCGCTACTAGGGCTGCGCGCTCGGCACTTCGAGCCGCGCGCGGTCCCGTCTGTCCCCTGTCAGGCTCTGTTCCCGGTTTCATCTTTGCAGCCCCTGATTTTTACAGAATCAGCTCTCTGGTCAATGGCTATCTTTAATAGGCCTTTAATCACCAATTAAATGGTGATTTAGGGTTTTCTTCTTCATTGCACACCATGGACCTAGAATCAAGCAAGCAAATCTTTATTAGCAGAATTTAATATGAAATTAATGTGAAGATGTCATACAAATTATGCAAAATTAGAGACTAATCACACCCCCACACTTATCTTTTGATCGTCCCAAGCAAAACAAAAACTAAGGAATTATTACACCACTTTTGCAGGTGACGCGATTGCACTGAGCATGTGCAACATGCCGTTAAACCTCTAAGTTTCCCTAGAGGAGGAATTTTGTCTCCTGAGGGTTTTCAGCGGATTATATCCACAAAATCCATAAAGAAAGAAATCAAATGTTAGTATTTTAAAAATACATTTTGAAATAGAGAAAAGTGTTGAAATATTTTTGCGAAAATATAAGTGATCTAAGGTCATAGGTTAACCAGAAATTGTTCTTTCTTAAACTAAGTCAAAATGCAAAAAATCTTGTTATAAATTAAATGTAAGAATTTAAAATTGAATTGACTCTTTGATCTTTCATAAAACTCTTAGAAAAATATGCACTTTGTGAACTATGAAGATTTTGGGATATCGACTCAAACTTTCATGCCATTTATTTAATATATATTATATTTTTTATTTATTTTTTTCTTTTTTCTTCCCTTAGTTTCTTAGGCTTTCTTATTTACCCGGGTAGTGAGCCTTTAGCCGGTGACTCCTAAACCAGATGGTCTTAGGGCACCAGATGAGAAAACATCCCTCGGACTTAAGGACTCGAGTAAACAAGGCCACAAAACTAAAGGGGGTTATTATTTATTTTTTTTGTTCACCATTTTAGGTATGAATAATCATGCTTCCTGAGGCATAATTACCCACTTCAATAAGTGATTTTGGTATCATAATAAATTTTTTTTTTAATATATATTTTTTATGACATTTTCAGTCTTTGTTTCAATCCCAAAAATGTGTAAGTGTGGAGTGCATAAATCTAAGGCAAAAAATTCAAGATCAAATTATCTTTTCAATCTTACTTTCTTATCCTATAATTTAGACAAGATCTATTATTTGACTTGGTTTAAAATTTCATAATTTTAGGTCTTCCTAATTCCTAAGATAATCTTAATTTTCTTAAAAATAAAGCAAAACTATTTTTCTTGTTTCAAAAAGTTTGTAAAAAGAAAAGAAAAGAGTTTTTATAAAAGTGTTTTTTTAAAAATTTTTTTAAGAAGTGTAAAAGAAAGAAAATATAAAACTAACTATGTTAGTAAACCCTCCCCCACACTTATCTCATACATGGTCCTCAATGCATCGTGAATGTGTAAATACATGAAACAAATGGAGAGGGAAGGAAGATTACCTTAAGGGGGTGGCTCGGTGGTGGTCTGATTGGGCCAAGCGTTGCTACCCAATCAAAATAGCGTGGATCAGGCAGGAACCCACCAATGACCTCTTTAATATGACCCAATAAAATGTTGATTGAATGAATGATCTTATTTAAAAAAATTATCCCCATCTAATTTCCAATTTTCAAAAATAATTACTGAGTCACTTTCTTCAACATTCTTGTCCAACAATGAAGTGTGATTTTGAGAGATGATTGATTTGACTCAAATGAAACAGGAACAAAAACCGATACCAACTCAGGAAGTTGACTCAGATCAAGTCGAGAGTCAACAATGAGAGTCGAAATTGGTTCAAAAATAGGTTCCAGACCAAAGAATTGATGTTCACACACTGTCCCCATTAATGAAGTGTGATCATAAGAGATTGGTGATTCCATTTCACGGTGTACTGGTACAGGATTCAAGTTTGACTCTGGAATAGAGAAAAAATCTGGTAAGGATACCGGGGTCATTATTGAATCAAAAAGTGAAATGGAGTTCCCAACAGGAAGTTCAAGATCACATTCAGGTTCGATTTCAATTTCAGGGAAGGGATAACTTGCCAAAATGTCCAGGCGACTTTCATAACTTGGAGATTGGTCAAGTTCAAATGTGTGTTCTGAAATTGAATCGTGGTTTCCAAAAGAAAATGATTCTTGGGTCCAATCGGTAGAGTTAGGAATAAAAGGATTGGTCAACGGTTGACAAGAAAGATTCCTCGCTCTCATTGATCAAATCGCTCATAATTGAGTCTAACCTACTGATAGGTTGGGTAACAGAATTCGGATTTGGAATCCTGTCTTCCATACTCTTGGCAATTGATTGATAATATGAGTATGGACGTTGATTTTGGAAATGATGGTGAAATTGTGAGTCCATCGGATTTTGCGATTGCTGCTCGGACTCACGCAAGGGTTCCATACTCAAGTCCAGTATTGATGGTTGTTCATTTTGAATAGGTGATACTGGAAAAGATGAGTAGGACTCTTGAAAATGTGGTTGAGATGATGAGTCCAATATGTTTTGTATTCTTTCACAAAAGACTTCCAAACGCTTTTCTAGCTCAGATTCTTCTTCAATTAGATGCTCTAGAAAAGGAGTATGTGGAGTTTGATGTGGGAAGGATTATGAATTGAGCAAATTTTGCATTTGTTGTAGGGACGCTTCTATACTCCTTTCCAATGATGATTTTTCTTCAATTGGTGGTTCAGGAAAAGGAGTATATGAATCAAAATTAGGAAACGAATATTGTGAAAATTGTGGACAAGATGGTTGAAAATTTGACTCGGGGTAGGTGAATTCCCATGAACTCTGTGAAGAGTTGAAATATTTTGAAAATTATGATCATATGGTTGGGGATATGGGTCATATTGATTCGGATAATCCCAACCCGGCATATATGGTTGGTTCATGTAGTACATTGCCGGGTCAGAGTTATCCGAGTCAAATGAGGTCGGGGTGAAATATGGATTCATATTATAATTGAAAGAATTGTTGTTATTAAAATCCATATCACAATTTACAAAAAAAAAAAAAACAAACAACAAAGAAAAAGAAAAAGAAAACAAGCCTATGCTAGGGTTGACTAGACCTAGATGACTCCTAACTGGTTAGACTGTCCACGGGGGGTATATTGTCGGAAGCTGACCACGAGTTAATTGGCCAGGTAGGGGCAAGATCAGTGGGAGGTATCCATGCCGGAGCAACGAGCCTAATTATACCAAACCACTGTTCTTCGAGGTTTCGCCTCTCAATCCCCAACCTTAAACACCGATTTAGCAAGAGTCAAATTCTAACAACTTCCCCCTTAGGTCAATCTCCTAAATGAGTCCGAGATGTCCCTAGGGGCCAACGTCTAGCAAATTTTTATTAAGGCTTGGGTTGTGTGAGTGGGGAGGTGATTTTTGAGCTAAGGGAGGGTAATAACTTCCCCACCTTATGTTGTATTGGGTGTTGCCCTTAAGTTTAATTGTGCAAGTGTGCACTATAGATAAGATGAACACAAAAAAGCGAGTAAATCACTGAAGTGTTTGTCCTATGCTATATGCAATGCCATACGTACACCTCCTATCGATATCACAACAACACAAGAATAAAATACAATATATTGGAATTAAAATTGACACGTGCCTAGATGCAAATGTCTAAACCGTTTTAAAGTAACCAATTTCTATATTTTAGTTCTTAAAATTATTTACAGTGTACAGGTAATAATAAAAAAATTTAGCAGCAGAGTATATGAATGTACAAGAAATTACCCGACCACACTTGAGCAAGTGTGGACTTCTGCAATGCTAAAATTTAACCTGCACACCAAAAAACAAAGAAGAAAAGTTAACAAACTTGTGAAATCAAACCGGTCCCCCCGGCAACGGTGCCAAAATTTGATCGGGGGAAACCGCGCACTAAAAGTGTATGTTTTGAAATGAAGATTTAAAGTGTATGCGCTTTGGCTTCCTCGATACTTCCGTTATAGCATAGAGGCTAAAACGAGTCGAATCCACAAGGATGGGAGGCGATAGAAGCTTTACCGGTTGATTCACGTGTTTGTTAAAGATTCTTCAAAGTTTTAAAGAATGAAAAGAAAAGAAAGAAAAGAATGAAAAGAGAAGTACGGTGAAACACAAAGAAGTGGGTAACATAGAAAAGAATATGTTTGTGGTTTTTGGAATGTTTCTAAACAAAGTGAAAAAGAAAGAAAACTCATAGCACTAACTACTAATGACTCCACTAACATGCCAACCTCTTAGTGATAGTTGCCTCACACGTATCATTGGCCATCACTAGTCCTTGGTTCAAGAGCGATTCAAAGCATGACCCATATGTAACTCATCACAACCCAGCTCATCAAACAAGTGCAAGCTACACTTAAACCATCAATACTATAGAAAAGTAAGTATGGAGTAAAGTAATGTTAGCTTGTTAGTGGTTAGGAAGTTAGTGTTAGATCCATCATCATGAGCCATGAATGGCTCTTGCAAGAGCAATGCCAAACCGAGGCTATTAGATTCATATGGATTATCATAAAAGAAGTTAACAAGTTAGTGGTTAGTAGTTAGTTACCATGAGAGAAAAGTTAGCTACACATGTAAAAGAGATTGGAGAGAAGAAAACATAGAGAGGTAAAGAGAGCACCTTTCATAGATTGTCACCTTCTATTAAGCATGTGTCACTCCCTCTCCCTATTACAAGATCTACAAAATGGAAAATACAATGGGGAAGAAGAAGAACTAACCTAATCTAAACTAAACTACAACATGGAATGAAAAACTACCCTAAACTCTGTATATCTCCTTTCTCTGGAACCCAGGGGGTATTTATAGCCACCAGGGAAAAGGGGGGCCAGGGGACAGGCCCTGGCCCAAAACGCGGCCGGGGCCGCGGCCATACTAGGGCCGCGCGCGCGGCGCTTCGGGCCGCGCGCGGTCCCGTCTGTCCCCTGTCAGGTTTTGTGCCGGTTTTGTCTTTGCAGCCCCTGATTTTTACAGAATCAGCTCTCTAGGTCAATGGCTATCTTTAATAGGCCTTTAATCACCAATAAAATGGTGATTTAGGGTCTTCTTCTTCATTGCACACCATGGACCTAGAATCAAGCAAGCAAAGCTTTATTAGCAGAATTTAATATGAAATTAATGTGAAGATGTGATACAAATTATGCAAAATTAGAGACTAATCACTAACCTATAAGGAGACATCCCTAGAATCGTCTTGAAAGCGGTCCTGTAAGCCCATAGGGCATCTACAAGTTTGATAGACCAATCTTTCCAGTTTTGGTTCATAGTTTTCTTCAAGATAAGCTTGACTTATTTATTGGAAACCTCAACCTGCCCACTGGTTTGTGTTGGCCCAAAGGCCATTATCCCGGTTATTTTGATGATAGCAAAACATATTTAGTTATGTATTTAATAATCTTGATTTTGAAGTATTTCAGGTTCAAGAAACAGATTTTGACAACTCCGCTAAAAGACTCACACTTTTGGAGTTTGCCCAACATTTGCATTCCCAAGCTAAAGCACATAGGAAGCTTCGGAATTTGCGTTGAAGAAAAGTTCAAGAAGAAGATCAAGACGTGCTAAAGAATTCAAGATTTGTACTTTGTTTATTTTCATTTTAGAATATTTTGTCAAAACTAGATAGTAGAAGTAGAGATATGGGATATCACACACACACACACATTTTCTAGAGTGGTTTATGGCTTCATAATTTTCAATTCCAACTTAGCTTTTAAAGAGAACTTGTTTTGGAAATAAGCTTTTAGAAAAAGATTAGTTTTGGAAAAACAGTTTGTGGAAAAACAAGTTTTATCAAAAGAATTTTTGTCAAACTATTTTTACATGATAGTAGTATGACACATGCTCATACTCTATGCTTTTACAAGTCCAAAATATTTAACCCAAGACCCAAAACCAAAATTCCAATATTTCAGGTTCTGTAAGTTCTGATTTTTCAGAACTTCACAGTGCCCGGTCGACCGGCACTCGACCGGCACTCGACCGGCATGCACAATTTTGTGCATGTGCGTATCAGTCGACCGGGACTCGACCGATACTCTACCGGCCCCCAACCTGCTGCTCTCTGGAAATGCCAGTCGACCGACCCAGTCGACCGGTGAGCCCCAACGGTCGGATTTTTGACCGTTGGCGGTCGACCGACCCGGTCGACCGGCAGTCTGTCAAAAGTTCTGACAGACCCAACAGCTATATTTTCTGACTCTTTGACTTTTGGGATTTGTCTCCAACGAATCTCTTGAGCAGTTTTTGACCCCTATAAATAGGTGGTCACTTCATATGAAATGACTAATGATTTTAGAGCTATCAAGTGAATTTTGACAAGAGTTTCAAAGATTTCCAAAGTTTTCAAAAGAAAAGATTTTTCTCCAAAGCCTAAATTTCCATCACCTTTCTTGGAGCCTATTCCTCTACTTCTCTCTAGTTTTGCACTACACAATCCCATACTCTAAGTCTACTATTTGGTTCTAGGATTGTGCTTAGTGAGCTATTTGTAAAAGTGATCAAGTGTGATCACTTCCATTGTAATTGAGTGAAGTTGTAGAGGCATCGGCCTCAAGGCGAGCTAGTGTGCTCAAGGTGGTGAAGTGTCATCACGGGAGACGGACAAGTGTTGTCCTTGTATTGTTGATCCGGTGGGATCCTCAATAGTGGAAATCCTTCAAGTGTGAAGGCGGGGACGTAGAGCGTGGCTCGAACCTCGGAAACATATCGGCGTGTTTGCGTTTGCTCAAATTTCTCTAACTCTATCTCCTTTATTACTTGCAATTTTACATTGTCCATCACTTGCTAGAAATATTGTATTGTGCTAATTGCTTAGAGTTAATTTTTTTTTAATTCCGCATAATTGCCATTATCATATAGCCATCACCTATTCACCCCCCCTCTAGGTGATTTCAATTGGTATCAGAGCCTAACCCTACAACCTAGGTCTAACAACCTTAGGGAGATCCTTTAGTTGGCTATATACATTTGTTGCATTTATTATATATTGTGCATTTTATTCATCATACATGGCATCTCTAGATTTTTCAAGCATTAAGTCCCCACCCAAATTTGATGGCTTGAACTTCCCTATTTGGAAGGTCAAGATGAACCTTTTCTAAAATCCCTAGGAGTCAAGGTAGCTAGGGCCGTCACCAAAGAATTCATTGAACCCACTAGTGATGAGAGCACATGGTCCGAGGATACCACCAAGGACTATGAAGCTAATGCTAGGGCACAATATGCATTAACACAAGCACTTAATAAAGATGACCTTGCACGCATCATTAATTGTAAATCGGCATATGAAGTTTGGAACATGCTTATTGTGACTCATGAGGGAACGTCACAAGTCAAGAGAGCAAAAGTTGACTTGCTACGTTCTCAATATGAGAATTTTTACATGATTGATAATGAGAGCATTGATGACATGCTCACTCGCTTTACAAAAATAACTAATGCTCTTTCTTCCTTAGGTGACAAGATTGACAACGATCAAAAGATAAGGAAGGTGATTAGAGCTCTTCCCAAAGCTTGGGAAGTCAAGGCGACAACCCTCAAGGAGCTAAATGACAAAGAGGAGATGGACTTCTCCGGCTTCATCGGCAATCTCAAAACACATGAGATGGAGATGAAGGTACGAGAAGAAAGGGAGGCACCCAAGAAGAAATCAATAGCCTTCAAAGCCGCTCCAACCATTCAAGACGAGGATGATTCATCGGACGAGTGCGATGAAGACTTCGCCATGCTCATCCGGAAGGTGGGCAAGATGTTCTACAAAAAGGGAAGACAAAGCAATTTCCGGCGAGGGAAACCTCAAGGGAGATTTGAAAGAAAAAGAGAGGAGCCCGGTCCTTGCTTCCATTGCAAGAAGATTGGTCACCTCATTGCCGAGTGCCCCGCTCTACAAGCAACCACATCCAAGAACGGGCAAAGAAAGAAGAAGGCCATGGTGGCTACTTGGGATGACACGGAGTCGGAATCCGAAGAGGAAGTCGACGCCGCGCACATGTGTTTCATGGCACATGGGGAGGATGTACCAAAGGTAACTCTAGAAAACACCTTAGAAGATGATGATTTGACTATGGATGAACTTGCACAATTTTTGAAGAATTGCAAAATAGGTATGAAATTTCCCAATCACTAAATAAGAAATTAAAAAAAGAAAATGAAGCTTTAAAACATAAAGTTGAAGTAGTTGTTAAAGAAAAGGATGTTTTATCTAGTGCATTTGAAAAATTGAAAAATGATTTTGATAAGCATAAACTTGCAAATAAGGGTAAAACCCCCATGGTTTCAATAGATAAAAATGATTTTGTTGAGATCCAAAAGCGTGTTGATGCTTTGGACTCCACACTTAAAAATTGTGCATTTGATTTGAAAAAGATAGCTTCTAAATTTCCTAAGGGAACACCCCAAGGGAAACATGCACAACATGCACATACACATGCACGGAAACATACTCACACTCACAAGCATGCATACATGTATGGTAGTGGTAGGATTTATGTTTGCACTCATTGTGGCCGCAAAGGCCATCTAGAAAAATTTTGTTATGCTAAGAACAATGTTAAGAATAAATATGTTTGGGTTCGCCCCGGTACTAACCCCAAAGGACCCTCAAAGATTTGGGTACCAAAAGATCCTCCAAAAGTAGGTGACACAGGTGGATCTACTTCCTCCAAGACTTAGGGGGAGACGGTGCCCGGGTGGTAGATGCAACTAAGCTCAAAGTTCAAATCTAGCTTGCATCACTATCGTGGAGGCACCTATTTTGGAGACTACCCGTAAATTGGTAACATCTCCATTTAAGAATTTATTTTTTTTAATTTTGTATATACAATTGTTTTAGGATTGCTAGTTTAGTTTTATGCTTCATTGATACATGATTAGTATAAACTTGCAACTCTAACATGATTGTATATACCATGTTCAATTTTGATCTCTTTTTGACATGTATACATATGTATGGAATTGTTAGTTTGCTTTTGTTCATAATTGATACATGCTTATATAGAACTACCCTTCTATCATATTGTGTACATGCCTTGTATTAATTTTCATATTTTGTATTGTTATGCCTTTTGTCATACTTGTCCACATGTCCAATCTTTGTGTATCTATATGTTTAGTTTAGATTTTGTGATTATACACTTGTATGCATATACACTTTATTTTCATAAATAAAAATTAAACATTTGAAAATTTTCATAGTTGAGCAAATACCTTAAAGATGGCAATTGCGCACCTCAACTCATTCAAGAGGAATCAAGAGGATGAAGTTCAGAACCCGTCACTGGGTATTCGGCTTCAACATCTTTATACCTTTGCTTAAATATGTAAAATAAAATTAAATAATTTTGTGTGAAGTTTTGTTGATGTGATCACTAAATAAAGATTTAAAAATAATTGATTGTATCCCTGAATATTATAATATAACATATTTTTATTTATAATATTTTATAAAATTTTTTTTTTGGTCAGAATATGGTAGCAGTTTTTTTTTCAGACTTACCGGTCGACTGGCCCCTAACCCCAGTCGACCGGCTCTGTCTGAGAAAATATTTTTGATTTTTTTGTGCTACCGGTCGACTGCTGGTATAGGGCCAGTCGACCGATTTAGATGCAGGACTCTCTGTTTGTTTTCGGTCGACCGGTCCCTCAACACCAGTCGACCGATAGTCGCATTCTGGCATATATTTGACCTTTTTTTCCCACTGTTTCGCATTCTCTCTCTCTCAGTTCTCTCACCAGCGACCGCAGACCCTTTTTCCCCAAAATTTCCTCTTCCAATCCGTTCAACTGATCCTAAAATCCTTCAAAACCCATTTCAATCCTCTCAATTCTAACTCGGATCTTCAATTTCAAGCCGATCCATCCGTCGGATTCTCAAAATTTCTGGATTTCAGGCTAGGGTTTCAGTTTTTCTCAAAGGTAAAAATTTCGAATTTTTCACTTGTTCCTTCTTTCTAGATTAGATCTATCATTTCATTTGTCTTCATATTAGGTTGATTATCTATCTAGATCGTGCTTTTACGTTCAAAAACCTAAAAATTGGATTTTTATCATGGCTCCAAAGAGACATCGTTCTGAGAAGGGAAAGGGCATTGCCCAATCCTCAACTCAAGCCCCTAGGTCTGAACCTATGTTCCGTAACGATCTTGCCTCTGATCGTTATACTCACTTAGCCCCTAGGAATACCATTTCAGGTAGATTTGTGGCTATGCATGATTTCGAACATTTAGATATCCCCCAAATACTTCGTGCTAACAATCTTGTAGATTTTCTCTCCATTAGGGAGAAAGTTTACACTTCTTTGGTTCCCTACTTTTATGCAAATTTTGAGTTTAGTGGGAACCGGATCATTTCCCGGGTGATGGGTAGGGACATCAACATCTCCCTAGGTCAATTTGCTAGAATTCTTCATCTTTCCACTGATGGAATAGATGTTTACTCCTATGACCTACATGATTTTCCTGGATATCCGGAGGGTGAGTCTTCACTCACCGCATCCACTCTTCTTCACCAGGATGACAATCCCGATCTGGTGAGGAATGAGATTGTGAGTCAGTATACTCTCCAATCTCAGGTCCTTGCTAAGATTGTATTTCATAACATCGTGCCAAAATCCGGTGAATTTAGCCATGCTCGAGGTCCTGTTCCCTTGATTATCTATTGCCTCCTTAAAGGCATTAAGATAAATTTCCCTCGAGTGATCGCTTCTCACATGAGTGGTGATCAGATTCGTACTGCTGGTAGGAGTCTGCCTTACGGCATGCTCATTACCCATTTGCTTAGGGCTCTAGATTTTGATTTCTCTGGTCAAGCCCCTTCAAAACCCTCTTCAGATTTCAACGCTGCTGCCTTAAAGATGATGGAAGCTCAGTTGCGTCGACACGCAGCTGTGCAACCACCACCTGTTCCCGCAGCTGATCCAGCTCCACCTCCTGTTTTTCCTGCTCCTGAGTTTCAGGGTGCTTCTGCTTCTGAGGTCCGCTCGCAGATCGAGGCACATCAGGCCTGGGTCGGTGAGCAAATCTCTGCACTTCGTGCAGATATGGCTGCTCGTGATGCTTCTCTTCGGGCAGACATGGAGGCTCGTGCTGTGATGGATGCTACTTTTCGGGCGGAGGTCCGGAACGACTTGTCATATATGGCTGAGTCCATGAGATATGTGGACGTTCAGTTCCAATCTCTGTTCTCTAAATTGGACATAGTCGTTCCTGATGGGACTCCGGGAGCTCGTCGTCTTCCTGCTGCTGGTCCTCCTTTCCCTCCCAGAGCTCGCGTGTCTGTTCCACCACCGCGCCCCAGAGTTGATGCCGTGGATACAGAGGAGGTAGAGTCCTCTTCTTCCTCAGATGATGGTGATGACCAGACGATGGCCGAGGACGAGGAGGAGGATGATGAGGCGACTGAGTGATGATGCTGAGTGACCTCCCCTTTGTTGATGATGTCAAAAAGGGGGAGAGTTATTTGGAGAGAGATATTTTGTTATGACTCTTTTGTTATTTTGTTATGTACTTGACTTATTTTGTTGTGTTGGACATCTTTTTTTTGTGTTGTGGACATGTATTGTTTGTGTGGTATGTATTTATGTCATGTTGAGACTCATTTCCTTTATCTATGATATGACATGTGTGGTTGATATTTTCTATGGGCATGGATGTGTGATGTTTATTTTTATATGTGATGCTTATTTCTTATCACTGTGCCTGAGTATGATTTTTGTATATGCTTGTATGATTTTTATATATGCATATGTTGAGGGGGAGCTTCATTTGAAGACTCTACCCAAAATATCTTGTGATAACTACATATGTTTTGCCATCATCAAAAAGGGGGAGATTGTTGGCCCAAAGGCCATTATCCCGGTTATTTTGATGATAGCAAAACATATTTAGTTATGTATTTAATAATCTTGATTTTGAAGTATTTCAGGTTCAAGAAACAGATTTTGACAACTCCGCTAAAAGACTCACACTTTTGGAGTTTGCCCAACATTTGCATTCCCAAGCTAAAGCACATAGGAAGCTTCGGAATTTGCGTTGAAGAAAAGTTCAAGAAGAAGATCAAGACGTGCTAAAGAATTCAAGATTTGTACTTTGTTTATTTTCATTTTAGAATATTTTGTCAAAACTAGATAGTAGAAGTAGAGATATGGGATATCACACACACACACACATTTTCTAGAGTGGTTTATGGCTTCATAATTTTCAATTCCAACTTAGCTTTTAAAGAGAACTTGTTTTGGAAATAAGCTTTTAGAAAAAGATTAGTTTTGGAAAAACAGTTTGTGGAAAAACAAGTTTTATCAAAAGAATTTTTGTCAAACTATTTTTACATGATAGTAGTATGACACATGCTCATACTCTATGCTTTTACAAGTCCAAAATATTTAACCCAAGACCCAAAACCAAAATTCCAATATTTCAGGTTCTGTAAGTTCTGATTTTTCAGAACTTCACAGTGCCCGGTCGACCGGCACTCGACCGGCACTCGACCGGCATGCACAATTTTGTGCATGTGCGTATCAGTCGACCGGGACTCGACCGATACTCTACCGGCCCCCAACCTGCTGCTCTCTGGAAATGCCAGTCGACCGACCCAGTCGACCGGTGAGCCCCAACGGTCGGATTTTGACCGTTGGCGGTCGACCGACCCGGTCGACCGGCAGTCTGTCAAAAGTTCTGACAGACCCAACAGCTATATTTTCTGACTCTTTGACTTTTGGGATTTGTCTCCAACGAATCTCTTGAGCAGTTTTTGACCCCTATAAATAGGTGGTCACTTCATATGAAATGACTAATGATTTTAGAGCTATCAAGTGAATTTTGACAAGAGTTTCAAAGATTTCCAAAGTTTTCAAAAGAAAAGATTTTCTCCAAAGCCTAAATTTCCATCACCTTTCTTGGAGCCTATTCCTCTACTTCTCTCTAGTTTTGCACTACACAATCCCATACTCTAAGTCTACTATTTGGTTCTAGGATTGTGCTTAGTGAGCTATTTGTAAAAGTGATCAAGTGTGATCACTTCCATTGTAATTGAGTGAAGTTGTAGAGGCATCGGCCTCAAGGCGAGCTAGTGTGCTCAAGGTGGTGAAGTGTCATCACGGGAGACGGACAAGTGTTGTCCTTGTATTGTTGATCCGGTGGGATCCTCAATAGTGGAAATCCTTCAAGTGTGAAGGCGGGGACGTAGAGCGTGGCTCGAACCTCGGAAACATATCGGCGTGTTTGCGTTTGCTCAAATTTCTCTAACTCTATCTCCTTTATTACTTGCAATTTTACATTGTCCATCACTTGCTAGAAATATTGTATTGTGCTAATTGCTTAGAGTTAATTTTTTTTTTAATTCCGCATAATTGCCATTATCATATAGCCATCACCTATTCACCCCCCCTCTAGGTGATTTCAGTTTGAGGATAATAAGGTGTGGACAACTTGTGAGTTATGGCATACTTTCGCATAAGAGCTTTAAAGGATCTATTGTAAAAGTGAGTGCCATTATCACTGATGATAGCACGAGGGGTTCCGAAGCGTGATAAAATGTTCTCTTTCAAAAACTTTATGACAACTTTGTTATCATTAATTTTACAAGGAATGGCTTCTACCCACTTGAACACATAATCCACAGCAACCAATATGTATTGGTTTCCAAATGAACTAGAAAATGCACCCATAAAGTTGATGCCCCAAACATCAAAGAGTTCTATTTTTAGAATTTGGTTGAGGGGCATCATATTTCGTTTTGAGATCCTTCCTACCATTTGGCATCTAAGGCACGTCTTGCAAAATTCATAAGCATCTTTGAACAAAGTGGGCCAATAGAACCCGCTTTGTAGAACTTTTTTAGCAGTCTTGCAAGGACCAAAGTGTCCACCGCATGCAAGTTCGTGACAAAAGGATAGAACACTCTTAACCTCCTCATCGGGAATGCATCTCCTAATAATTTGGTCCGAACAGTACTTAAAAAGATACGGTTCCTCCCAAAAGAAATACCAGACTTGGGATAAGAATCGGTATATATCATTTTGGACCAATGAGACGGAGTTTGGTTTGTGACTAAGTAATTCACTATATCAGCATACCAAGGTTCCCTAGAGATAGCTAAGAGATTTTCATCAGGAAAATCCTCATTTATGGGTAAATTTCTCTAAGGCAAACACTACTGCCATGAATTCCTTCTCAGTCGTAGTGTAGTTCAACTGAGTATTGTTGAGAGTCCTATTAGAGTAGTAAATCACGTGCTGCTTGTTATCAATGCGTTGTCCTAGGATAGCGCCTATGGCAAAATCGAAAGCATCGCACATGATTTCGAACGGCTTGGACCAATCCGGTGCAGATATGATTGGTGCAGAAATAAGCTCTCTCTTAAGCTTCTCCCAAGAATTCATACATTCAGCATCGACAGTGAAGGACATATCCTTAACTAATAGATTAGTCAAGGGCCTAGCAATTTTGTTAAAATCTTTAATAAATCTTCGGTAAAAACCAGCGCGTCCTAAGAAAGATCTAATATCCTTCACACATTTGGGCATGGGAAGCGTTGCAATAACCTCAATTTTGGCTCTATCCACTTCGATTCCTTTCTTGGAGATTTCATGACCCAAGACAATTCCATGTTTTATCATGAAGTGGCATTTCTCCCAGTTCAGTGTCAGATTTTTCTCAGCACAATATTGGACGACAAGTTCTAAATGGTGGAGACATTGAGTGAACGAATCTCCGTAGATAGAGAAATCATCCATGAAGATTTCTAAGAACCGTTCTACCATATCAGAAAAGAGACTCAACATACAACGTTGAAACGTTGCTGGGGCATTGCATAAGCCGAAAGGCATTCGACGATAAGAAAATATCCTAAATGGGCATGTGAACGTAGTCTTTTCTTGGTCCTCAGGAGCATTAGGGATCTGATTATACCCCGAGTAACCATCCAAGAAACAGTAATACAGTGACCCGCCAAACGTTCAAGCATTTGATCAATGAATGGAAGCGGAAAATGGTCCTTATGAGTTGCAGCATTAAGCTTCCTATAGTTAATGCAAACTCGGATCTTTGTGGGAAGTCGAGTTTAGACCAACTCTGTGTTCTCGTTTTCCACTACGGTGAAACCGGATTTCTTTGGAACCGCGTGGACAGAACTGACCTATTGGCTATCAAAATGGGATAAATTATCCCATTGTCTAAGAGTTTTACAATTTCAGTTTGAATAGTCTCTTGCATTATAGGGTTTAACCAACGCTGCGGGTCTCTTTTAGGGGTGGCATCTTCATTGAGATGAATGCGATGTTGAACGATGGTTGGACTTAATTCCTTTATATCAGTCATAGTCCAACCAATGGCTTCCCTATGTTTTCTTAGAATTGCCTTAAGATCTTCTTCTTCCCCGACATTTAAATGGGAGGCAATGATTACAGGAAAGGTCTCTTGTTCGCCTAGAAAGACGTACTTGAGATGCGCAGGTAAGGCTTTCAATTCTAAGGAAGAGGAAGGCTCACTGGAAGGACTAGTCAAATTTGTTGGCTCCATTATTGGTGAAATAGGGTTCAAGGCCCAATTCACATTAGAATCTACAACCTGATCAAGATTAAAGTCGTCAGACTCTAACCCGAAGTCGCACTCAGTTTCTAATTCCAATTCTTCCCTATGTTCACTTGTTAAGTTTTCAATTAGGTTGACTTCAAATGTTTGGTCCTCAACATCGCGGGTTTGTTTTCCTAGATTGAAGACATTGACTTCTCTAGTCATATCTCCAAAGGTTAACCTCATGGACCCATTCCTACAATTGATGATGGCATTGGCAGTAGCAAGGAATGGTCGCCCTAGGATAATAGGAGTTTGAGCCCTATGATTGGAGTTAGACACAGGCTGTATCTCTAGAACTATGAAATCGATAGGGTAAATAAACTCCCCTACCCGGATAAGGACATCATTAATCTCCCCTTTTGGAACTTTTACTGAATGGTCAGTCAGTTGGATAGTGACTCGAGTTGGACTAAGATCGCCCAACCCGAGTTGTGATAAACTGAGAATGGAAGCAAGTTGATACTTGCCCCAAAGTCAAGAAGTGCACGACTAATCTCGGCTTGTCCTATTGTGCAGGCAATGGTAGGACTACCTTGATCCTTGTACTTAACAGGAATCGGACCCGATAGTATCTCACTAATGTTAGTTGCTAAGAAGACCTTTTTTGGTACATTAGTCTTTCTCTTCTTGGTGCACATGTCCTTAAGAAACATAGCATAGGAAGGGACTTGTTGGATGGCATCAAGAAGTGGCACATTTATCTTCACTTGATTAAATATCTCAATTATCTTGTCCATGTGTGAATTTTGCTTGTTGTTTTTCAGCCTATTAGAAAATGGTACTATAGGCTGGTGCACCTGACTGGTTGACTTACCTTTTTCAGATTCGTCAGATTTGGAAGGATTTGGATTAGATGAGGTGGATGCTTGATTGTGGTTGTGCTGAATGGGATGTAAGTACACCTAGAGGGGGGTGAATAGGTGTACGGCTAATCTAATGAACAAAATGCGGAAATTAAAATTTAAATGGCAACACACTAATGTAACCAACGAGTGTAGCCGATTTCCTAGTGAAGGGCTCTGGACTAACTCCTCTTGATTCCTCTGAATAAGAGTTGAGGTGCTATGTGAAGCTCTCGTGGTTAAACACAAGTGAGGCACACACAAATATGCCAAGCATATAATATATGAATGAGCAATATGAAATGATGCAAGGCACAAAGTAAAAGAGAGAGAGTTAGAGAAAGTGGATCAAACGCAAACACCAAGATATGTTTCGAGGTTCGAGCATACAACTCTACGTCCCCGCCTTCACACAGAAGAATTTCCACTAACTCGTCCACACAGGACTTCCCACACAGGGAACCTCCACTGAGGATTTGGGGCATATACAATCGGGAGTACACAACTCCTATCTCAACCAATACAACCTCTCACAGAGGCAAGGCACAACCAACACAAAAACTACCTCACACAGGAGGGGTAGGCACTTAGCCAACAAACACCAATCACCTCACACTGAGGGATTCCAACACAAACTCCACCTCTCATTAGAGGGAGCTAAACACAATCTCCACCTCTCATTAGAGGGAGCTAAACACAATCTCCACCTCTCACTAGAGGGAGCCAATCACAACTTCCACAATCACCTCACAATAGAGGGATACCAAATCAATCTCCTCTCACTAGAGGGATATCACAATGAAGGAAGTTTACAACTTGGTGGTTTCCATAACCACAAACTAATTTCTTTTCCCACAAAACAAAGATCCTATAGAGAGGATAGAATGATAAGCTCAAGTGTGAGAAAATAAAGTGTTTTGAACAAAGAAAATTACTTGGGAAAATCTCCAAATAGATATAGAATTTTTAGACCAAAAACAAATTCCCAAAAGACTATTTTCTTTGAATAAACAAACACTTTAAAAACAAATAGAGAATAAGAATTTTGAACCCAAAAACTTTTTGCTGAAAAACACTTAAGGAGTATGGAATTTTTTTCTCTAAAAATCTTGGTGAAAACTGGCCAAAGATTGGGGTATAAATAGGCCCAATCCAAATCTGCCCGTTGGTCGACAGAAAGGTCAGTTTTGACCTTCCGGTCGACCTGTCGGTCGATCGGCCAACGGTCAAAAATATGACCGTTAGACCTTCCGGTCGACCGCGCGGTCGACCGTGCCAAATCCAGAAAGCAGTTGCTCTCTGGCCAGTCGACCGCCCCCACCCGAGAGTGGGGCACTTTCAGTCAGTCGACCGCTCGGTCGACCGGCCTAAGTGGCTGGTCTGCGTGCACGTCCTTGTTCATGTCGGTCGACCGGTCCGGTCGACCGGTCCGGTCGACCGACTCTGGGTCCAGTCGACCGGCCCGGTCGCCTGCTAGAGCCTGGCAGGGCTGATTATAGGATTTAAAACTTGGGTTTTTTAATATCAAATAAATCCCATAAAATCTCTAAAAATTCACAAAATTAGTTTCAGTCTAATACTTTGATATACAAACATGTTTGAGTAAAATCAAACCATGTTACAAGCATTTTGAACTATTTTTGTAAGTTAGAAATTTTACCGAAAACCAAAATCCGTATTTTCCAAAACTAAGATTTTTGAAATGGAAAATCGTTTTGTCCAAAACTCATCCAAATACAAAAAATATGATATTGAAACAACTTTGAGGCATATAGTATATGGATATAATCCAATATACATATAAAGATATATATCAATATTTTTGACAATAAATTCAAAAATAAGTTTTGTTAAAAATACCAAAACTCCAAACTCATGAAATAGACTATCGAACTAAGTTTGTTTAAATAATTGAAGCATAGATGTATATAGAACAAATCTAATATACATTAAACCATGTAAACTTGTTTTGATTCTATCTATACATGAAAACCAAGATCGGTTAAACTTAAAACCGAAAACGAAAACATGAAACTTTAAATAAGTGTGTGTGTTGTGAACTTGAGCATATCACACTATCATATCTTTAACAATGGATCTAAACTATAAACTAAACAATGTACCGAAGTCTTCTTGTAGAGCGCCTTCTCCAAGTCGACTCGATCCAAACGTGATCCACCGAGCTTAATGATCGGGGGAAAACCGCGCACAAAAAGTGTATGTTTTGAAATCAAGATTTAAAGTGTGTGTGCTTTAACTTCCTCGATACTTCCGTTATAGCATAGAGCCTAAAACGAGTCGAATCCACAAGGACGGGAGGTGAAAGAAGCTTTACCGGTTGATTCACGTGTTTGTTAAAAAGTTCTTCAAAGTTTTAAAGAATGAAAGAAAATAAAACAAAGAATGAAAAGAGAAGTACGGTGAAATACGAAGAAGTGGGAAACATAGAATAAAATGGTATTTGTGATTTTTAGAATATTTCTAAAACAAGTGAAAGAGAAAGAAAACTCATGGCTACTAACTACTAATAACTCCATCAACATGCTAACCTCTTAGTGATAGTTGCCTCACATGTATCATTGGCCATCACTAGTCCTTGGTTCAAGAGCAATTCAAAGCATGATTCATACGTAACTCATCACAATCCAACTCAACAAACAAGTGCAAGCTACACTTAAATCATCAAAATCCAATAAGAGCAAGCATGAAGTAAAATAATGTTAGCTTGTTAGTGGTTAAGAAGTTAGAGTGTTAGATCCATCATCATGAGCCATCAATGTCTCTTGCAAGAGCAAGGCCAAAACGAGGCTATTAAATTCATGTGCATTATCATAAAAGAAGTTAGCAAGTTGGTGATTAGTAGTTAGTTGACATGAGAGAAAAGACTAGCTACACATGTAAAAGAGATTAGAGAGAAGAAAACAAAGATAAGGTAAGAGAGCACCTTTCATAGATTGTCACCTTCTATTACAAGCACTCTTGCTTCCAAACATGTACCACTCTCTCTCCCTAATACAAGATCTACAAGAAATGGAAAATACAAGGGAGGAAGAAGAAGAAAAACTACACTTCACTACCCTAAACTACAAATGGAAATGAAACTACTCCTAAAACTCTGCCTATCTCCAACTCTAAAACCCCGAGGGGGTATTTATAGGCACCAGGGGAACAGGGGGCCAGGGGACAAACCCTGGCCCGAAGCGGCGCGCGCGTCGCGGCCATTCAATGGCCGCGCGCGCGGCGCTTCGAGCCGCGCGCGGTCCTTTCTGCTCCCTGTCAAGCCCTGTGCCCGGTTTCTAGTTTGCAGGCCCTGGTTTTGACAGAATTAGCTCTCTAGGTCAATGACTATCTTTAATAAGCCTTTAGTCACCAATTAAATGGTGATTTAGGGTCTTCTTCTTCATTGCACACCATGGACCTAGAATCAAGTAAGCAAAGCTTTATTAGCAGAATTTAATATGAAATCAATGTCAAGATGTGATACAAATTATGCAAAATTAGAGACTAATAACACCCACCCACACTTATCTTTTGCTCGTCCCGAGCAAAATAAAAAACTAAGGAATTATTATACCATTTTCGCAGGTGACGCGATTGCACTGAGCATGTGCAAAAAGCCGTTAAACCTCTAAGTTCCCCTAGAGGAGGAGTTTTGTCTCCTGAGAGTTTTCAGCGGATTACACCACAAAATCCATAAAGAAATAAATCAAATGTTAGTATTTTGAAGATGTTTTTTGAAATAGAGAAAAGTGTTGAAGTATTTTTGTGAAAATATAAGTGATCTAAGGTCATAGGTTAACCAGAAATTGTTCTTTCTTAAGCTAAGTCAAAATATAAAAAATCTTGTTATAAATTAAATGTAAGAATTTAGAATGAATTGACTCTTTGATCTTTCATAAAATTTTTAGAAAATATGCACTTTGTGAATTGTGAAGGTTTTTGGGATGTTGACTCTAACTTTCATGCCATTTATTTATATTATTATTATTTTTTTCTTTTTTCTCTCTTTTTTTTGCTCTTAGTTTTCCTAAGCTTTCTTATTTACCCGGGTAGTGAGCCTTTAGCCGGTGACTCCCAAACTAGATGGTCTTAGGGCACCAGATGAGAAAACATCCCTAGAACTTAAGGACTCGAGTAAACAAGGCCACAAAACTAATGGAGATTATTTTATTTTTGTCCACCGTTTTAGGTGTGAATAATCATGCTTCCTGAGGTATAATTACCCAACTTCAATAGGTGATTTTTATTTATTTATATATATATATATATATATATATATAATATATATATATATATATATATATATATATATATATATATATATGGCATTTCTAGTCTTTATTTCTATTCCAAAAATTGTGTAAGTGTGAAGTGCATAAATTTAGGGCAAAAAAATCAAGATCCAATTATATTTTCAATCTTATTTTCTTATCCTAAAATTTAAACAAGATCTATTATTTTGACTCGGTTTAAAATTTTATAATTTTAGGCCTCCTAATTTCTAAGATAATCTTAATTTCTTAAAAATAAATCAAAAACTATTTCTCTTGTTTCAAAAAGTTTTGTAAAAAGAAAAGAAAAATTTTTATATAAAAGATTTTTTTTAAAAAAAGAAGTGTAAAAGGAAGAAAATATAAAACTAACTACGTTAGTAAACCCTCCCCCACACTTATCTCATGCATGGTCATCAATGCATCGTAAATGTGTAAATACACATAACAAATGGGGAGGGAAGGAAGATGACCTCAAGGGGATGGCTCCGGTGGTGGTCGGATTGGGCCAAGCGTTGCGACCCAATCAAAATAGCGTGGATCTTGTAGGAACCCACCAATGACCTCTCTAATATGACCCAGTAAAAGAATGATGGACTGAATAATCTTATTTAGAAAATTATCCCCATTTAATTTCTAATTTTCAAAAATAATTATTGAATCATTTTTGTTAACATTCTTGTCTAGCAATGAAGTGTGATTTTTAAAAATGATGAATTTGAACACAAAGGGTCAGGAATAAAAATCGATACCGACTCGGGAAGTTGACTTAGATCAAGTCGAGAGTCAACAATGAAAGTCAAAATTGGTTCAAAAATTGGGTCCAAATTAAAGAATTGATGTTCACACACTTTCCCATAGTGTGATCATAAGATATTAGTGATTCAATTTCACAGTGTACGGGTACAGGATTCAATGTTGACTTCGGAATAGAGAAAAAAATCTGGTAAAGATACCGGAGTTATTATTGAATCGAAAAGTGAAATGGAGTTCCCAACAGGAAGTTCAGGATCACATTCAGATTTCAATTTCAGGGAAGGGATAACTTGCCAGAAGGTCCAGGTGACTTTCATAGCTTGGAGTTTGGTCAAGTTCAAATGTGTGTTCTGAAATTGAATCTAGATTTCCAAATTGACATAATTCAAGGGTCCAATCAGTAGAGTTAGGGATATAAGAATTGGTCAATGGTTGACAAGAAAGATTTTCCTTGCTCTCATTGATCAGATCGCTCATTATTGAGTCAACCTACTGAGAGATAGGGTAACAGAATGTTGAGTCTGAATCATGTCTTCCATACTTTTTGTAATTGGTTTTTCTTGAAAAGATGAGTATGGAAGTTGATTTTAGAAATTGTGGTGAAATCGTGAGTCCATAGGATTTTGCGGTTGCTGCTCGGACTCACGCAAGGGTTCCATACTCAAGTCCAATATTAAAGTTTGTTCATTTTGAATTGGTGAGACTGGAAAAGTAGAACTCTTGAAATTTTGGTTGAGATGATGAGTCCAACATGTTTTGCATTTTTTCACAAGAGACTTCCAAATGCTTTTGTAGTTCAGATTCTTCTTCAATTGGATGCTCTAGAAAAGGAGTATGTGGAGTTTGATATAAGAAGGATTGTGAATTGAGAAAATTTTGCATTTGTTGTAGGGACTCTTCTATACTCCTTTCTAAATCAGATTTTTCTTCAGGTGATGGAACAGAAAAAGGAGTATATGAACCAAAATCGGGGAATGAAAATTATGGACAAGGTGGTTGAAAATTGGACTCGGGTGAGTTGAATCCCCATGAACTCTGTAAAGAGTTGAAATATTTTGAAGATTATAGTCATATGATTGAGGATAAGGGTCATATTGAGTCGGACAATCCCAACTCGGCATATATGGTTGGTTCATGTTGTACATCGCCGGGTTGGAGTTATCCGAGTCAAATGAGGTCGGAGTGAAATATTGATTTATATCATGATTGAAAGAATTATTGTTGTTAAAATCCATTTCACAATTTACAAAAAAAAAAGAAAAGAAAAAGAAAACAAACAAACAAAGAAAAAAAAACAAGCCTATGCTAGGGTTGACTTAGATCTAGACGACTCCTAATTGGTTAGACTATCAACGGGGGGTATATTATCGGAAGCGGACCACAAGTTAATCGGCCAGGTAGGGGCAAGATCAGTGGGAGGTATCTGTGCCGGAGCAACGGGCCTAATTATGCTAAACCACTGTTCTTCTTTGCCTCTCAATCCCCAACCTTAGACACCGATTTGACAAGAGTCAACGTCTAACAACTTCCCCCTTAGGTCATTCTCCTAAATGAGTCCGAGATGTCCCTAGGGGCCAACGTCTAACAATTTTTATTAGGCTTGGGTTGTGTGAGTGGGGAGGTGATTTTTGGGCTAAGTGAGGGTAATGATTTCCCCACCTTATGTTGTTTTGGGTTTTGCCCTTAAATTTAATTTGTGCAAGTGTGCAATATAGATAAGAATAAACACAAAAAAAGCGAGTAAATCACTGAAGTGTTTGTCCTAACTATATGCAATGCAATATGTACACCTCCTATCAGAATCACAACAACACAAGAATAAAATACAGTATATTAGAATAAAAATTGACATGTGCCTAGATGCAAATGTCTAAACCGTTTTAAAGCATCCAATTTCTATTTTAGTTCTTACAATTATTTAAAGTGTACAGGTGATATTTAACAAAAATTAGCAATAGAATATAAGAATATATAAGAATTACCCAACCACAATTGAGCAAGTGTGAACTTCTGCAATGCTAAAAATTTAAATTACACACCAAAAAATAAAGAAGAAAAGTTAACAAAAATGTGAAATCAAACCGTTCCCATCCCCGGTAACGGCGCCAAAATTTGATCGGGGGAAAAACCGCGCACAAAAAGTGTATGTTTTAAAATCAAGATTTAAAGTGTGTGTGCTTTAGCTTCCTCGATACTTCCGTTATAGCATAGAGGCTAAAACGAGTCGAATCCACAAGGACGGGAGGCGATAGAAGCTTTACTGGTTGATTCACGTGTTTGTTAAAAAGTTCTTCAATGTTTTAAAGAATGAAAATAAAATAAAACAAAGAATGAAAAGAGAAGTACGGTTAAATACGAAGAAGTGAGAAACATAGAATAGAATGGTATTTGTGATTTTTGGAATATTTCTAAAACAAGTGAAAGAGAAAGAAAACTCACAGCTACTAACTACTAATGACTCCACCAACACGTTAACCTCTTAGTGATAGTTGCCTCACATGTATCATTGGCCATCACTAGTCCTTGGGTCATGAGCAATTCAAAGCATGACCATATGTAACTCATCACAACCCAACTCAACAAATAAGTGCAAGCTACACTTAAATCATCAAAACCCAATGAGAGCAAGCATGAAGTAAAGTAATGTTAGGTTGTTAGTGGTTAGGAAGTTAGAGTGTTAGATCCATCATCATGAGCCATCAATAGCTCTTGCAAGAGCAAGGCTAAAACGAGGCTATTAGATTCATGTGGATTATCATAAAAGAAGTTAGCAAGTTGGTGGTTAGTAGTTAGTTGCCATGAGTGAAAAGACTAGCTACACATGTAAAAGAGATTAGAGAGAAGAAAACAAAGATAAGGTAAGAGAGCACCTTTCATAGATTGTCACCTTCTATTACAAGCACTCTTGCTTCCAAACATGTACCACTCTCTCTCCCTAATACTGATTTTTCATTGATTTGCAAAGGGGAAAACTTACAAAAAAAAAGGGTCGAGGAGCTAAATTATAAGTAACACAAAAGATTACAAGTAATCTCCTTGGAGATTCTGGAGAAGTGTGCCGGTAGGAGTCTGGTCAGCGCGCGACCACTTTGTCCCTTTGACGATGCGAGCGATGAGATTCCCTTCTCGCCTGGTTCGGGGAATCAGAGAACAGAAGGTTGGTAGAACCCTCTTGTTTCTTCTCAAAACCGCCTTTACTTAGGAATTCCTTCTCGCCTGGTTCCGGAGATTCCTTGGGAGGAAGGAAGGTATTAAGGTATCAGCACCCTGATTAGAGAAACAGTTCTCTAAAGTCTCTGAATTATTGGAAGCAAGAGAATAGATCTCTGTTTAGCCTCTCTCTCTATGCGCACGGTCGTCTGTACGTCCTTGCGTGTGCGTCTCTTCTTCTGGAGATTCCTCTCCTTGTGCCTCTGGTGGGCTATTTATAGGGAGAGCAGGGGTATAATTGTCCCTTGAAAATCTGAAAACAGAATGAATCAAATCTGTTCAAATCTGGAAAGTAGCCTTGCTGCGAGGCTAGAATCAGCTTCTGCGAAGCTAGAAGTAGCAGGTTGCGTTGATCCTCCTGATCTGTTTTGATTATTTCCATATAATTGAAAGATTTCCCCTGATCCTCTTACTCGTTTTAGGAGAGTCAAGAGATTATGGCAATCAACTGCCAAATTTGATCTCAGATTTGATCTTGATTAGATTTGGTCTTGATCTTGAATTGATTTGATCTCATCTGGAGATTTAATTGGTCAAAGGTTGACCATAACTGACCCGCAGCGGAGCTGCCGCGTCGAGCTCGCAGCGGAGCTGGGAGAAGCATCTGGCAAAGTCAGAAGAAAGCTCTTCAGCGGAGCTCGATAACATCTGTGGCGAAGCTACCGAACATCCTTCTGCGCGGTTGCGTATGACTTCGAGTGAAGCTAACTTTCTGCGGAGTTAACTGAGTACTTCAGGCGAAGCTGTAAGTTAGCTTCCTGATGGAGCTTTGAACGGCTCCAAGGTGAAGTTGGGCGATCTTAGCCTCTCAGGCGAGGCTATCCCTTTGGGTTCATGTGATGCTAAGTGTTAGCATCTTAGACCTGCATAGGTCTATTTAGAGACAATCTAGGCTTACTGTCTGCTTCAGTAAAGTCCAAGTTGCTGCTTTGTCCCTCGGAGATGGGTGAAAACTTGGTCATCAACTTGTCTGTCACTTGTCTTTTATAAATGTCAACAAGTTTAGACATTGTTCAGGCCAGTAAGAATCTTGTCTTTTTTAAAGTGTCAACAAGACTGTAGGATCGTTGAGATAAGGACTAATTGCAGAATTATCTCTTGTTGGCAACAATAATCTAAAACACAACACAAGTCAATATAAACACTAAACAAGAAAGATTAATCGTTAGTAAATAAATAAACTTGCAAGTAAAGAAAACAAATCTCAGAAAATGCAAACGCAAACAAAGAGATTTATCCTGGTTTGGTCCTTGTGACCTACATCCAGTCCCCAAGCCACCCGCTTAAGATTTTCCTTTATCCTTGATCTTGCCACCCAAAATCAATACAACATGTACACCACTTGTCGAATCCCCTTCTCCAAATGTGTACACCTTCTCTTCCACCAAGAGAACACCTTCTCTTCCACCGAGAGAATACCTTTTACCTTTGTACAACTGCCTCTACAGCCAAGAAGCCTCCCTGTACAATGGTCACCTTGTACAACTTGCCTCTTCAACCAAGAAGCCTCCCGTGTACAAATGAACACTTTGAGAATTTACAACTCTTTTCCTATAGCCTTGGTACAGATGTGTATGTGGACAAGGTACAGTATAGGAAAGATGAACTTCAGAGAACTTCACTAATGGAATTGTCTTTTGGTGAAGAACAGAAGTTAGGAAATCAGTTTTCAGGGTTTCTGGAATTTGGCTTTGGAAAACTGAATGAAAATCTTATTTTTCTTAACCTTTGGCCTTAGGAAAACTTCCCTATTTATAGCTGTAGACTAGGGTTAGTTAGGGTAGTTATAGGACCAATTCAGATGATATGGACGTTGGAAAACGTTGCCAAAAGGTTCAGATAACAGAAACTGTCCAACAGTCAGAAACTGCTTATAGTCGACTTGCCCATAGAGTTAGTCGACTAGCCTAGGCAAATTTCCTTCTATTAGTCGACTAGATTTAGCTAGTAGTCGACTAGGGATATGTCTGTTGGTTGAAAGGTTTCTGGATAACTGCTTCAAGTCGACTGCAACTAACAAGATAGTCGACTTGACAAGGGATTAGTCGACTAGGGGACTTTTATTAGTCGACTAGAAAAGTCTATTAGTCGACTATGTTTACTGCTGGTCGACTAATTTGACAAACAGAGAGTTGGGTCAATTTCTGGACACTTGACTAGTCGACTTGGGTTTGGATCAAGTCGACTACAGTGTTTATTAGTCGACTATATTGGGACATCAAGTCGACTAACAGGACACTAAAGTGTTGGTTTGTATCAAGGCTTTTACATGCTATATCTTCTTTACAAACAACAACATCTCAACCCTCTTTGGCATAACTTGATCATGTCGGACTCTTGATTCATCATGTGTAGAGCTCCAAATGAATTTGATCGTCACGAACGTCTTCATCGAAATAGGTTCCAACATTCTCCCCCTTTTTGATGACGACGCTTTGTGTGTGCATGTCCTCCCCCTGTAAAAAATATGTTATCTTTTCCTCCCCCTGCAGAAATGGGTTATAACAGATATAAAAATATTTTGTTCTCCCCCTGCAACAAATATATTAGTATATATATATATATAATAACTTTTATATGGTACCTGCAAAATAAACGTTAGTTGGTACCAAATATAAAAGATCATTTTAACCTTTAGGACTCCAAATCCATTTAGAATTTGGTTTCCACCTGTTAATATACACATAGTTGCAAGAATCACAAATATCATGAATATATGATGCAATATATGTATTTTTATCATGAAAACTTAAATTCTTTGGAATCCATATAAACTTACTTTTCTTAGTCTTACTTTTAACAAAAGAACTATATGGATTATAACATGAAGATTTTGCAAAATATCCAATACCATGATTATCATGTGACAAATTCTGAAAAGATAATAAAGCATTCAAATTTTCTTTTCCTTTATTAAACTTAGTCACATTTTGCAAAAGATCTTCATATATCTTTTTGAAAACTAACATGTCTTTATCCAATATAGAAATCCTTTCATTCAAAGACTTAGTTTCCTTTTTCAGAAAAATTTTTTCTTTTATAAACTTCTCATTTTCAGTTTTCAAAAATGATATGACATTTTCAGTTTCATCTTGTTGAGAATTTATAGAAGAACATTGTAATGCATAAACAGAATTTTCTTGTAAAAGTTTCTCATTTTCTTTTAACAAAACTCTGTTTTTCAGTTTTTCATTTTTCAGATCAAGAAATAATTCATTAAAAGCATCTGAGAGTTCAGAAAACGATACCTCTTCATCTTCTATAGCCATGTAACATAAGTTAACATGTTCAGTAGATTCTTCTTCATCGGAAGATGAGGAATCACTATGTTCTGAAGATGCTTCGTAGTTCTTCTTCTTTCTGAACTTCTTACTCTTGTACTTTTCTTTCTTCTTGAGCAAAGGGCAATCCATCTTCATATGTCCTGGTTTATCATAATTAAAACACTTGAATTTACCTTGCTTAAGAAATTTCCTGAACTTCTTTGAGAGCATTGCCATCTCCTCTTCGTCATCATTGTCCGTGTCGGAAGATGCATGGAAGGCGAGTTCTTTCTTCTTTGAACGGTGTTGTCGTTCTTGGTCCTTCTTCCTTTCTTCTAACTGCACTTCGTATGCCATTAGATTACCGATTAGGTTTTCTAATGTCATAGTTGAGAGATCATTCGCCTCTTCAATGGCGGTTGTCTTCTTCTCCCATTCTGGTGTAAGTGCACGAAGGATCTTTCGAACTCTTTCGACTTGGGTGTAGTCCTTTCCAAGGGATGCAAGAGTATTGGTGATGTCGGTGAATCTTGTAACCATTTCGGATATGGTTTCATTCTCCTCCATTTTGAATAACTCAAACTGTGGACAAGAACAGAAATTTTAGACTCCTTAACTTTACTAGTGCCTTCATGTGTTACCTGAAGAGTATGCCAAATTTGATGTGCAGAAGTTGCTGTTGACACTCGGTTGAACTCTTCTTTGGTAAGGGCACAGAATAGAGCATTCATTGCTTTGGCGTCAAGGTTGGCGTTCTTCTTTTGATCTTCACTCCAAGCGTTGTAGTTGGTTGTGGGCTTGGTGTACGTCGCTTCTACGATGTTCCAAAGGTCGTAGTTGATTGACTGTAAGTAGATCTTCATTCTACACTTCCAATAGTTGTAGTTGGTTCCGTCAAATAACGGTGGACGCTGTGTAGAATGTCCTTCCTTGTATTGGGATGATGAGAACTCCGTTGCCATCTTTGTTGTTGACTTGTACCCGAGCTTGTACGCTGGTTCAGGGTATGCAGGGCTCTGATACCAATTGTAGGATCGTTGAGATAAGGACTAATTGCGGAATTATCTCTTGTTGGCAACAATAATCTAAAACACAACACAAGTCAATATAAACACTAAACAAGAAAGATTAATCATTAGTAAATAAATAAACTTGCAAGTAAAGAAAACAAATCTCAGAAAATGCAAACGCAAACAAAGAGATTTATCCTGGTTCGGTCCTTGTGACCTACATCCAGTCCCCAAGCCACCCGCTTGAGATTTTCCTTTATCCTTGATCTTGCCACCCAAAATCAATACAACATGTACACCACTTGTCGAATCCCCTTCTCCAAATGTGTACACCTTCTCTTCCACCAAGAGAACACCTTCTCTTCCACCAAGAGAATACCTTTTACCTTTGTACAACTGCCTCTACAACCAAGAAGCCTCCCGTGTACAATGGTCACCTTGTACAACTTGCCTCTTCAACCAAGAAGCCTCCCGTGTACAAATGAACACTTTGAGAATTTATAACTCTTTTCCTATAGCCTTGGTACAGATGTGTATGTGGACAAGGTACAGTATAGGAAAGATGAACTTCAGAGAACTTCACTAATGGAATTGTCTTTGGTGAAGAACAGAAGTTAGGAAATCAGTTTTCAGGTTTTCTGGAATTTGGCTTTGGAAAACTGAATGAAAATCTTGTTTTCTTAACCTTTGGCCTTAGGAATAACTTCCCTATTTATAGCTGTAGACTAGGGTTAGTTAGGGTAGTTATAGGACCAATTCAGATGATATGGACGTTGGAAAACGTTGCCAAAAGGTTCAGATAACAGAAACTGTCCAACAGTCAGAAACTGCTTATAGTCGACTTGCCCATATAGTTAGTCGACTAGCCTAGGCAAATTTCCTTCTATTAGTCGACTAGATTTAGCTAGTAGTCGACTAGGGATATGTCTGTTGGTTGAAAGGTTTCTGGATAACTACTTCAAGTCGACTGCAACTAACAAGATAGTCGACTTGACAAGGGATTAGTCGACTAGGGGACTTTTATTAGTCGACTAGAAAAGTCTATTAGTCGACTATGTTTACTGCTGGTCGACTAATTTGACAAACAGAGAGTTGGGTCAATTTCTGGACACTTGACTAGTCGACTTGGGTTTGGATCAAGTCGACTACAGTGTTTATTAGTCGACTATATTGGGACATCAAGTCGACTAACAGGACACTAAAGTGTTGGTTTGTATCAAGGCTTTTACATGCTATATCTTCTTTACAAACAACAACATCTCAACCCTCTTTGGCACAACTTGATCATGTCGGACTCTTGATTCGTCATGTGTAGAGCTCCAAATGAATTTGATCGTCACGAACGTCTTCATCGAAATAGGTTCCAACAAAGACCCCCTTCAAAGTTTTCGAAAGTCTGCAATGGAATGATTCAGGCTTCGAAATACCTTGAATTGTTTTGATTGGTGGTATGTGAAGTACGAACGTCGCCATGGTGGTTGAGTTCAGCTTCGCTTTTAATCCTGCTTTGGGATAAATTCGCCGAAGAATCATGTAGATTCGTGATTCTAAGTAGCTTCGCGTCTGCGTAGCTCCGCATCTTGGTAGCTCCGGCTCCGCGTCTGAGCCTCTTGGAATAGGTTCGTTTTGGAACGTCATTCCTTTTCCGAGGCCAACTGCTTTCGGCCAGTTACGAGAAGGATTATGTCCTTTCCGAAGTTGAAATACCTTCTTTTGGATTAACGAGGAGATCATTCCCTCCTTGCGCATTTTCAAGGGAAACCGTTCCCTTTCTCAAGGCTCAGTAAATGCCTTAAATTCGTTCGCGCTTCTATGCTTGAAGCTGCAGCGGCGCACTCAGGGCATGTGGCCTATAAATAGGACACTTGAGGTCCTCTGAAGAGAAGCGATCTGCTCATATCTTCTCTTGATATTAGAGAGAGATACTCAGATCTCTGAACTAGTGGGGTGCCCACTCTAGTCATTATCCGGCCAAGAACCGGTGAGTCTCGGTCATCCAGAGACTTTACCAATGAGCTGATAACTTTTAGGGAGTTTATCTCCCTTAATTTAGCTTTAATAGCTGCCTCAGGGATTGATTTCTCTTGTTCTTCATTTTGTATCTGACTGATCTACAGAGAAGGGCTTCAACCCTATTTCCCAGCTTCCTGGCAAAGCTATCATTTTGACTTGATCAAAGATCACTGCATGCTTGCCTGCTAAGTTCGCCACGTAGGCAAGAATTGGGACTTAGTCTCTTCAACGTTGAGCCAGCCTTTCCATATAGGTGGGGCTAAGACTGCGTCCTTCAGGATCAGTCTGGCTTAGCCGTATAGGCGAGACTAGGACTTGACTTATGCTGAGCTAGCCCATCATCATTGTGCAAGCGAGGCTATCCTCTGCTTTTAACTGAAATCAATCTTTAAAGCGCAACTGAATCGGATATAAATTGCTTCGCCCTAAAGAATTTGACTTAGCATTTCACTTTTGCGACTTTTCCTCTGCTTACTGCTAACTTGTTTTAGTTTGCATTGCAGTGAGCTATGTTCTCCAGTCTTTCGATCTGATGAAAGAGATCAGAGATTTGCCTTTTGATCTTTTAGTTGAAACTTTAATTCTACGTAGGAGGAACAAACTGGGGTAGCTGATGTGTGTTCCCAGAAGAGGTTGGCAGTCGCTTATCCAAGATGATCCACTTTGAGGCGGGGCTGGTAGTCGCTTATCCAAGATGATCCACTTCGAGGCGGGGCTGGTAGTCGCTTATCCGAGATGATCCACTTCGGGAAAGCGGACGTTACCTGTAAGGTCTAGGATCCTTTGCCAATTTTCATCAAAAAGATCCAGCTTTCTGGTGGCAAAATCTGCCATTATGCGAAGGATTACGGCCTTGTGCAGGAGGAAGGCATTTCATGTCCAGTTGGTTAGGCTTGGAAGTAGATAGGACCACTTGTATGCCTTTTGAGCAAATAATTTTGTTGTACGAAACACAACCTTGATGTAGTAGTATCAATGTACCTTCCCTTTTAAATCAATAAAAGTTCAGTTTCTGCACATCTGATTTGTTCATGTGAAATTAAAAACAGAATCCTATTTGAATCAGGACCGAGCTTCCAGCGAAAATAGCATGAAGTTTCTGCGAAGTTTAGGCTGTGCTTTTAGCGGAGCTAAGGCATGCTTTTTAGCGAAGTTATTGATGCGTCGCGCTAAGTCAGCACTAGACTCATGGCGGAGTTAGCCTTAGTGGGGCTGAAGCAGCGCTTCTCGGGAAGGCGCTTTAGGCGCCGTTTCAAATTAATTTGAAACGACTGCCTGCGCTCCTTTCGAGGCGACATTTAGGCAATCATCAGCCTATAAAAGCCTGATCGGGCTGAAAGAGAAGGCATCACTTCTCTTTGGATTTTCAGAGCACTACAAGCTCTTTCTTCTTCTTTCTTCTTCATTTGAGAATCCAAGAACCTTTTCAGTTCTTCAATGGCTCCCAAGAGATGAGCGGGAAAAGAGGTCGCTACCTCTACGAGGGAGGGTCCTTCTCCTCCTCCAGTCATCGAACGACCGATCACTGGTAGGGATCTTTCCCTTTTGATCAGAGATTTTCATCACTCTCTTAAAGCCAATTTCTGCTTATCTTTCGATGAACCCAGAACGATCAATTATGATCTGATGATTTTAGGGAGTTCGATTCCCTGAATTTCCCTAGACTTCTTGATTGGGAATCTTAGAACTGAAGGATCCCTTCTTTAAGCTTCCAGGCGAAGCTATCCCTTAGGCGGTTCACATCCTGTTGAATGACAGGATGCGAAGCTGGCCTTTGGAGTGTAACTGAAAAGGACCTTAATGCCCTTAGAATAATCTTAGGCAATAATACCTTCATGACGAAGTTAGCTCCTGGGACTTTGTCGCGTCCTGTTGTTCGAGGTCAAGCTTCCAGAGTGAAGCTAATACTTGGATATTTTCCTGCCTCCTGGCTTCATGTGGAATGCAGAGTTAAGCTGCAGTTGCGAAGCTAAGCTTCGGGGTGAAGCTATCATTAGGCCAGCTTCGCTCGGAGAGCGAAGCTATGCCTTAAAAAATTGCATTCTTCTTTAGCCCTTGTTTGGCTGATGAACTAATCATAGTTTCTCTTTGTTCTTGCAGTGCACTATACTCCCGGTCCTCTGAACAGTCTCTTTGGCACAGCTAGGGGGCTAGATGGCCACGTCAGCCTGCAGTTTCAAGGACAGGCTTCACTATTTAGCGAGCGAAGCTCTCCTGCTCGGGATACCCTTATTCATGCTGGGGATCAGCGCACCATGAGGAGCATCTTAACTACTGCTCCCCTTGAAGATTCTGACCGAAGAATCTATCGGAAGCCTAGCTTCATGTTCGGAGATGCAACGCCAGATAATGATCGCCAGCTGCTAGCCAGAGAGGGGCAGTGGATTTTCAAATTGGATGGTGAGAAGTTCTATCTCCCATCTAGCAAGCGGCATTTTCCCTTGTCCTTCTTTCAATGCGTGACGAGGGCTCGGAAGATGCAGTGGCAAGTGAGTCGGACTACCGAATCCGTTAACGTAGGAAAGTTGATAATTCCCTCTCCTGGTTACACAAGGATGGGTCCTCCTCGCTGCATATTGGGTCTCCATACTGGGAACGTACTTCCAGACATCCTAGTGGGAGAAAACCCTACAGTGGCACAGATCTTTGGGAATCAATTTTTTAAGGTTCGTGGAAACTATCCAGCCACTGATTTCAGGACTCCAAGGTGGATTCACCCTTCGAAGGCATGGTGGAGGGATTTGACTCTATATGTTCTTGCTAATTTTGAGGAGGATTTGGAGAGGCTGGGGCTTTATGAGGCCGTCAGGGTGACCTGTTATGGCATTCCGATGAGCGTAGCGAACTTCTACGCCATCCTCGAGTTATACTGCCCGGCTACAGGGACCTTCTTCACCCCTGTTGGCGAATTGGGTATGGCTCTGCATGAGATGTGGGAAGTCTCTGATTTGCCTTTGGGGTCTTTCCCATATGAAGAATATTTCCCGTGCGAAGCGGAATTGGCACTTCTGGAGAAGCAGGAGCCCGCTTTGTTTGAGACCTACCGGGAGTTAATGTGCCACCTGTACATTTGCGCCAGCATGCATGGGAGCAGTAAGGGAGGTTCATGCAGTTTGAAGAGTTGGGGTAATTATTTGTTCCCTGACATGAAAAATACTCCTGAAGCGGCTCATTGTGGAGTTACTGATGACGACATCTTTCGTCGGATGCAAGAGCATTCTCAAGGGGATCTAATTCTGGAAGAGGATGACGGCCCCTATGAGAAAGGCGATATTCTTCGGAGTTTTCACCACCAGGCTCGTCGGCCGACATCCTGGAAGGCACTTCTAGCTGGTTTCTTGACGGTCTGGTTGAAGAGATGTGTGGTGTCGTCTTCATCTGGCGACGTCATTCATCCGACTGTCTTGTTGCCTGTCGTTCGTCTAGTCCATGGTCGTTCTCTTGGACTCCTTCCAGCCATGGTGTACTGTATTCAGAGAGGCCTTCGCGCATTTATGGAGGCTTTCTGTAGGCCACCAACGACGAAGCGGGGAAAGGGGACTATTTTGCCCTGCGACAGACCAAACCCCATAATAAGCCTGCCATATACTTATTTGATGGCGTGGTTCGCCCTGCACTGCCCTTCCATGATTGAAGCTGGAGAGGAACCCCCAGAAGGTGTTCGAATGGCGCTTCTCTGTCGATTCGAGGGATGTTCATGGTTGAAGACTTATGTGGCTGCGGTCCGTAAGCTACTGTGCCGCCATGACGTCTATAGCCTTTTCCGCTGCTTCCCCTATATTCGGGATGCGGGCTATGTATGGTGAAGAATTCAAGGATGTGGGGGAAGGGCGGACATCATTGAGCCGGGGAATCTTTGAGTGGCTGGTTAGCATTCGGCCCTCACATTTGTTGTACAGAAGCGGGGACACCTGTTACCTGGAGCCCTATGTTTCGAGTCGGTTTGCCCGTCAGTTTGGGTATGACCAACTGTACGTAGGCAATCCAAACAGCAATCTGGCCTTCATGGGGAGTCTCATCGATGGAGCCTGTGCCTGGTGGTTCTTCATTGCTGGCTGTACTGAGGCGCGGCTGTGCATGCCGCTAAGGACTCCAAACCTTTTGACGACCCTGGGATTCTGCCAGTGGTACAAAACCTCGAACTCCACACCCACTGGATATTCTATCAACTCCTTTGGTGTGAAGTTAATCTCTCAGCGGCTGAAGCGGAAGGTCACTGAGAAAATCGAGGGTAAAAGGGTTCGCGTTCTAGGCCTCGGGGAATTCATTGCCGTTGATGACAGCGAAGCCTCGGATGCAGGAAGTCCTCGCTTCGAAGCGGATACAGGTGCTGAAACTCCAGCAGCTGCTCCTGGCGGGGTAGGTGATTAGTCACATATGTTGCATTTACTTTGTCACCTTACCATGCTTTTTAGCTAATAAATCCTCTTAATAAGTTTTCTTTTTCTTTGCTAATGTAGGCCCAAGTGCTTAAGAAAGAAAAGAGAAACAAGTCCAAAAGCCCACCAAATTCTGAATTAATTCAGAATAAATTCGAAATGAAGAAATCAGGGCTAAATCTTGGCATATCAAGAGGTTGAGAAGAATCCTCCCTGAATCGAGCGATTGAAGCCACAAAATCAAAGGCAGTTTTGTCAACGGTTGGAGCAGAAACAAGAAAACCAGCAGAAGATACGGGACAAACACCAAACCAGAGATCTCCCCCCTTTTGGTGTGGCCACCTGGCCACACCAGGGCTGCGGAAACGCGGCCCAACGCGGCCCAAGCCGCGTTTTTGCGGCTATCTTGTGGCCGTTGGGGGAGCGTTTGCTCCCCCAATCTTCCCGGGATCTTCCTCGTTTGGTTTTTGGCTATAAATATGGGTTTCAGCAAAGAAAAAAAGAGCGAAGACTAGGATTAAGTTTTGTGTTTATTTTCTTAGGATTTAGGCTCTTTGTTAGCTAACATAAAAGTTGTAATCTTGCTTTTTTACTTTATAGTCCATTATCAAAACTTGTGAAAGAGAGGAATTGAGTGCTTGTACTTGAAGATTGAAGTGACATCAATACAAAAGTCGAGCCAAGTTTTCTTCCACTTGCAGTACGGTATGGTTTGCATTATGTCTATATTTTCTTCATTGTTTTTTATGGATAACTAAACAGTTTTCTGGGCTCGCTATCACAACTCTCTCTTATTCTTCTTCTCTTCTGTTTTTAAAAGAAAAAGACCCAATGAATCATATGCATGCCTCACTTAAAAGCCTTTCTTTTTGAAAGTGTTCTTGAAGGCACATCAGGATGGGTTTGGATTGTTGAATTCTCACTTCTTTCATGAACATCTCTTGAATTGTTTTTACTTCATTCTTGCTTCTTCGCGCTTGATGTTTAACATTCAATTCTAACGATTTCTTGAAGAAAAGACTCAACTCTTCTAACCATCTTATGTGCTTTACTTAAAGCTTTCTAAAAATTAATTTTAAGTTTTGCAAATGATCACTTTGAGGCACTTGATATTTTAATGGAGAATGAACAATTGAGTAGTGAGATAGTGAGCATAGATTTGCTTCATTATTAAAAACAACAAAATAATTCTCAAGCTTTCTAAATCACCTTCTCCAAAACCTTTTCTAAAAGTTGCAATTTCTCTTTTAATCATCTCTTTCTTTCCATCCTCTTTTCCATAAAACAAAACAAACACAATTCTTTGTTTTTAAGCAATTCACCGAAACGCTTCCATCGCATTCCTCCTCGAGGACACGACCCGTTAGCCACAAGCTACACGGTAAACTCTTAAACTCTTTGATTGTTCTTTCTTTTAGCAATAAATTTTTGGCGCCGTTGCCGGGGAGGGAATGGTGTAGTTGTTTTTAACAAGTTTTGTGTGTTGTTTCAGGGACTTGAAGATCAAGATCTAGCATTCAAGCTTTTCCAGAGAAGACTTGCAAATTCTGTGCCCTTACTCTCGAAAGTAGGAAACAGAATTTCAAGAAATTGTGTTGCAAAATCTGAAAAAATTCATTGGACTACTAAAAACTCTTTTTGCAGAACATATTGCTTGCAAAAATTTAAGTTTTTGTATGTCATATTTGTGCTATTTCTGCTATCCACCATCCCTGTTTTAAGCCAACAGTAAAACACTTGTTGAAAAGTTTAAAAATTGATTAGACGTTTGCATTTTAGGCACGAGTCTTTTCAATTCATTTACTTTACTGTTGAAGAGTGCTGGAGCAAGGTACGTACGCATTGCATTCAGAATAGGACTCATTTTTTGGTTGATTTATATCGCCTTGAGTGAATCTTATTTATCTTGTACACTTGCACAAATTGATTTTAAGGGCAACAAATAACAAGGTAAGGTGGGCATTTAATCACCCTTCCTTGGCCCAAAAATCAGATTCCAAGCACTCACAAACCTAAGCCTAAGTAAAATCTGATAGACGTTGGCCTTAGGGACATCTCGAACTCACTAGGAGATTATCCTAAAGAGGGAAGGTGTTGGAAATTGACTCCTGTCAAATCAGTGTCTAGGAAGGGGATTGAGGGCCGAAAGCCCAAAGATTGGTGGTTACTTAATTAAGGAACGTCTTTGACGGATAACCTCCCACCAATCTTGCCCTGACCTGGCTGATTAGCTTGTGGTCAAAGTCTACATTCTACCTCTTATGGACAATCAACCAGTTAGGAGTTGTCTAGGTCGAGGTTACCTTAGACTAGGCTTGGTTGATTACTCTTGTTGACTGTTGTTTGAACTTGTTTGTGATTGTGTTTCTGTATGCATGTGTGGTCAAGTGACACTAATTCATCTAGGTTAACTAGAAACACATCACCCCCCAAGTTCGAAACAAGACCAGATTCGATTATGGATCGACCGACATCTTTGCAGGATAGGTTTTACCCCATTAGAACATCACTTCCATCCTGCATCCAACTTCCATCGGTTGGTGAACACAACTTTGAGCTTAAGCCACAGTTCATCAATACACTCCCTAAATTCCATGGCTTAGAGTCCGAGGACGCTTATTTCTTCATAACAGAATTTGAGGAAGTATGCTTAATGATGAAAATCTCACACCTTGCAGATGATGATCTTAGATTGAGATTTATCCCATTTGCTCTTAAGAACCTAGCAAAGAAGTGGCTCTACAGCTTAGCGGCCGCTTCTATCACATCCTGGGATGGTTTCATCATGGTCTTCTTGAAGAAATTCTATCCAATCCATAAAACCGCTCTCATTAGGAAGACGATCATGTAATTCAAGCAAGAACCTAGTGAACCGTTCTGGAGGTACTTTGAACGCTTTAAAGACCTCCTTGTCCAATGTCCACACATGGAATAGAGAAATGGCGACAATGCCAAATTCTTTATGACGGTTTAGACTATTCCACCAAAACCCTCTTAGAAAGTATGTGCCAAGGGGTTTCTTGCAGAAAGATGAAAATGAGGGATGGGATTTGTATGAAAATCTAGCTGAGAAGACCATCCAATGGGAATCTGCTAGTGAGACCTCTAGGAATCCTAACTCCATCTCTCCAAAAGGAGGTTTCCATTCTATCGAATCGTCCATCGCTAATGAGGATAAGTTAGCTAACCTGGGTAGAAGACTGGAAGCTCTAGAAACGAAAGAACCAAGTCCAGTCAATCAAGTCAGCCCGAACCAATTTCCAAACCCGGGCTGCACTTACTGTCAGGCCATGAATCATGTGTTTGAGGAGTGTCCTGTATTTCAAGCTCACCAACATTTTCCTGAACCGATGAATGCGGCCTTCTCAAGGCGAACAATGATCCTTACGCTCCAACGTACAATCCTGGCTGGAGAAATCACCCAAATTTCTCATGGAGCCATCAAAATAATGACCACCACGGTCAAACATTGCAAACCACTTCCATCATTCCAATAATTCTTTCAATCATCAACCCAACTTTTCCAATCACCCTCACAATTCTCCCAACAATTTTTCAAATTATCAACAAAATTTTCCCAACCAAGCTCCACCATCTTCCTTCCAGAATCCTTAACTCGAAAGGAGAAAGACTGATTTTGAGAGAAACATGGAAAGGTACATGAAGAATCAGGATTCCCTCATGCAAACAATACAGAGGCTAGAGGGTCAAATGAGCCAGTTAGCCAACCCACAACATGACAGGCAAAAGGGTACCTTGCTCAGTCAACCAATTATGAATCCTAGGAATTCACAACAAGCTCATTTGGTTGAGGATCAATCATTAAATCAATGTAATGCTGTTCATACATTGAGGTCGGGAAAGAAAGTTGATAACAAAGTGTCAACACCACCTAATCCTAGTCAGCACAATCACACTTCAGCATCCACCTCATCTAATCCCACCCCTCCTAATGTTGATGAATCTGAAAAAGATAAATCAACTAGTTATGTGCACCAGCCTATAGCACCATTTCCTAATAGGCTGAAAAACAAACAAAATCCGCACATGGATAAGATAATTGAGATCTTTAATCAAGTGAAGATAAATGTGCCACTTCTTGATGCCATCCAACAAGTCCCATCTTATGCTAAGTTTCTTAAGGACGTGTGCACCAAGAAGAGAAAGACTAATGTACCTAAAAAGGTCTTCCTAGCCACTAACATTAGTGAGCTACTATCGGGCCCGATCCCTGTCAAGTACAAGGATTCAGGTAGTCCAACCATTGCCTGCACAATAGGACAAGCCGAGATTAGTCGTGCACTTCTTGACTTGGGGCAAGTATCAACTGTTGGCCCAAGAGGTTACACTCTCTTGTTTTGTGTTTTGATGATGACAAACCAAATAAGAGCTATTTGGTACTAATGAATTTGTTCAAGATAAGTTTCAGGTTTTGTACCATGTTTGGAGACCATTGGCTTAGCTTTTGCAAGAACTTCTAAGTTTCACATAGCAAGGAAGGCAAATTGCACAATCAAGGAAGAATCATAGAAGAGAAGGCACAAGTAAGGCATTGGATGGCTCAAAGACTTGAAGATTGCTCAAAGAGTATTTAATCATTGTATTTTTAGTTTTATAGTTTGTTAAAGAATAGTGGATAGGTTTGAAGCTCTATCACACACGTTTTTGCGCACATGTTTATTCCAAAATGTTTTCTTATAATTTATACAAAAATATTTTGTTTACAAGATTTGGCCTACAGATATATATTTGTGTTTTATACAAATCTATGTTCAAAACTATTTTTATCAAAATCTAAATCCCCTTTTATTTTCTCTTCAAAATCCTGATTTTTGACCTGAGCCAGTTGACCGAACGGTCGACCGGACCTATGACAGGTTGGCCGGTCGACCGTCCCAGTCGACCATGGCTCTGGCTGTGCACATATCTGTGTGCACCTTGTATCAGTCGACCGACCGGTCGACCGACTGTAAGCAACTTTGCTCTCGGTTAGATTGGGTCGACCGGGCGGTCGACCGCTGGCCTGCAACGGTCACATTTTTGAACTTGCGGTCGACCGACCGGGTCGACCGACAGAGCCGTTTGAACAGTAACGGGCATTTTTTTCTGAGCTGTTTATTTTTGTCTTTTTCTCACTTAAGTGAGTTTAAATGACTTGTTTTGGGTTTAATACATTCTGATTAGCCCTAAAAATGTTTTATCTTCTAACCCTAGCCCTCTCCTATAAATAGGGGTGTTTGGGGAGAGATTGGTTTACCTAATTATTACAAGAAAAATTCAAAAGTTTAAGGCATTCAAAAGAGCTTGGTTTTTAGTTTTTGTGCTGAAATTCTCTCTCATTTTCTGAAGTGTTTTTCAAAAGAACTCTCTGATTTCATTTTCTTTTCTCCTTGCACACAAGAGCTTCATTCCTACTCATTGTTCTCTAAGGACCTTTTGTAAGGGAAGAGACAATTGAAAGAGAGAGTTTGTGGTCTTTTGACTACTCAAAAATTCCTTGTACTTGAGATTGTGGAGTTGGGTACTCCATTGTATTTGTGATCTTGGTGATAGTGGAAGTAGCTAGAATCCTTCTGGGGAAGGCGGGGAGTAGAGCTGGGTGCTCGAACCTCGATAACATATCTTTGTGTTTGCGATTGGTTTACTTTTCCTTGTCATTACTTATTGCTTGAGATTGTCATTGCCATATTCATTTTCATTCATATTGTCAATCATTATCCCATACAACAAGGTTGCATTGCGCACCTCTAACTCATTTTACGAGGAAGCCGGAGGAAGGAGTTCAAAGCCCTTAATAGGGAATTCGGCTCTTAGTCTTGTTTTGGGAGATTGTTGCATTACATTTGCATCATAATTTTTTAAATTGCTCATTGATTAGCATCATCACCTATTCACCCCCCTCTAGGTGATTTTCAATTGGTATCAGAGCTTGGACTCTAGGTTTTGGCTTAACATCCATAGAGAGATCCTTAAAATTTGCTAATCAACATTTCTCATTTCATTCATTCATCACTAGTAAACATGGCCGATAACATTAAATCCCCACCTAAATTTGATGGACTCAACTTCCCTATTTGGAAGGTTAGGATGACTATCTTTTTGCAATCATTAGGTAGTTTAGTGGCTAAGTCCTTGACCAAACCCTATGTAGCACCCGATAGTGATGAGAGCACATGGACCGACTTCAACTTTTGAGAATATGAGGCTAACTCTAAGGCCCAAAACTCCCTTTTAACCGCCTTGAATGAGGATGACCTTACACGGGTAATTCATTGCCAATCCGCCTATGAGATTTGGCAACACTTATTGGTCACACATGAAGGGACTTCACAAGTCAAGAGAGCTAAGATAGATCTCTTGAGGTCTCAATATGAATCATTTAAAATGCTTGATGATGAGTCTATTGATTGTATGATTACTAGATTCACTAAAATCACCAATGGTCTTTCTTCCTTAGGTGACGTCATCTCCAACGATCAAAAGGTGTGCAAAGTGATTCGGGCTCTTCCTCCATCTTGGGACATAAAGGCCACCACCTTGAAGGAATTGAACGACAAAGATGAGATGGACATCATCAGTCTCATTGGGAACCTAAAGACCCATGAGATGGAGAAGAAAGCAAGAGAAGAGGCCGCTCCAACAAAGAAGAAGTCCTTAGCTTTCAAGTTTCATCCACTCTTGAAGACGATGAAGAAGATGAAGAAGAAGATGAGGAGCTCTCCCTCCTTGTGCGAAATGTCAAAAGGATGTACCGGAGGAACAAGCTCAACTTTCGGAGAAAATTTGAAGGCAAAGAGGAGAGGAAAATTATATGCTACAATTGCCGAAAGCCCGGACACATCATGGCGGATTGCCCGGAGTTCAAGAAGAAGATGACCTCCTCCTTCAAGCCAAAGAAATCGGAAGAAAAGAAAGCGTATAAGGCAACTCGGGATTCGGAAAGCGAGTCCGAGGAAGAGGCGGATGTAGCAAATATGTGTTTCATGGCAAACACACCTAAGGTAACCCCTCAACCCCTTGATGATGAAGATGATGAGTTAAGTAAGGAAGTTCTTGTACATGCTTTTGTTGAACTTTCTGAAACTTATGATAACAAGAAAATTGAATGCTTTAAATTGCAAAAAGAAGTTACTTTTCTTAAAAATCAACTTGCTATGGTTTCCAAAGAAAAAGATGATATTTCTTCCAACCTCATTTGTATTCAAAATGAATTTAGTTCCTACAAGGTTTCTTGTAAGGCTAAATTTCCTATTGTTGATGAAAAAGAAATTTCTTCTTTAAAAACTAAAATGGTTGATTTTGAAAAGGTTTTGAAAGATTGTGCTTTTAACACTAAGAAACTTGAGGAAAAATTTTCTAAAAAGCACACATCACATGCTAAGATTTCTCATGCTCACACTACACCTAACACTTCTCATGCTCATGCTCACAAAGCTCATGCTCACAAATCACACACCCATTATGCTTTTAAATATGGTAGAGTATATAGATGCACATATTGTGGTAAAAATGGACATTTAGCTAACTTTGTTATGATCAATTAAATAGATCCAATAATCTTGTTTGGGTTCATGGCTCTAACCCTCAAGGACCCAAGAAAATGTGGGTACCAAAATCAAGTCCTAAATTGTTTGATGTAGGTACACACCAAGGCTCCAAGACGTAGGGAGCGGTGGTACCTTGATAGTGGTTGTTCAAGACACATGACGTGGGATATCAACAACTTTACAACCCTATCAAGGTACATGGAAGGTGGCTCCGTCACCTTCGGGATGACTCAAAAGGGACTATCATCGGTATAGGTAACATTCAAATTGGTGCATCTCCTATTATTGAGAATGTTGTTTTAGTTGAAGGTTTGAAACATAATTTGCTTAGCATTAGTCAATTTGTGATCGTGGACTTAAAGTTGTTTTTGATGATTGTTCTTGCAAGATTTTTGATATTAAAATAAATGATTGTATTCTCACAGGTTTTCGTGATGATAATGTTTATATCATTGACATGCTTAATATTGAGTGCTCTACTAAATGCTTGAATGCTTTTGATGAAAATTCTTGGCTTTGGCATAGAAGATTAGGACATGCTTCTTTTGAACATCTTTCTAGGATTAATTCAAAGGAATTGGTGAAGGGTATTCCTTGCTTGAAGTTTGAGAAAGACCGCATTTGTGGTGCGTGCCAACTTGGGAAACAAACCAAGTCTTCCTTCAAACCAATCAAGGATATCATGTCAACTAGGCCTTTAGAATTAATTCATATGGATCTTTTTGGACCTACTAAAACTAAGAGTTTAAATGGTAGTAGATATGCATATGTTTTGGTTGATGATTTTTCCCGTTTCACTTGGGTTTTCTTTTTGGAACACAAAGATCAAATCTTTTCTCATTTTAAGATTTTTCAAAAAAGGGTTGAAAAAGAAAAAGGTTTTCCGATTTTGAAATAAGGAGTGATAGAGGTGGTGAGTTTGTAAACCAACTCTTCATGACTTATTGTGATGAAAACGGAATTAAGCATGAAATGTCTTGTCCTAGAACTCCACAACAAAATGGAGTTGTAGAAAGGAAAAATAGAACACTTCAAGAGATGGCTAGGACAATGATAAGTGAATACGACCTCCCTCAATATTTATGGGCCGAGGCCGTAAACACCGCATGCTATATATGTAACCGTATTTATTTGTGTAAAAATTCTTCCAAAACATCTTTTGAAATGTATCACTCTAGAAAACCTAATGTTGCTTATTTCAAAGTTTTTGGATGCAAGTGTTTTGTTTTAAATACTATAGAGAATTTGGATAAATTTGATGCTAAGGCTTATGAAGCAATTTTTGTTGGATATTCTACAACTAGTAAAGCTTATAGAGTATTCATTAGATCTTCTCGTACCATTGAAGAATCCATGCATGTTAAGTTTGAAGAATCTAATATGGTTGTTGAGAATGTTGTAGAGATTGAACCATTAGGTGAAGACATGGAGAGACTATCCTTGAAGGACTCACCCGCTCAAGAAGAAAAGCAAGAATCTATTGGTGATGTTCAAGAGGATAAAGTGGAAAGCTCTCAACCGCTTCCCAAAGCTTGGAGATACGCTACAAATCATCCTAAGGAGCTCATCTTGGGTGATGCATCTAAAGGAGTCACAACGCGCTCCAAACTCCATGACCTATGTGGTAACTTTGCTTTCATTTCTCATTTTGAACCCAAAGGCATTCTCGAAGCCGAGACGGACCCATATTGGTTGCTTGCCATGCAAGAGGAACTCAATCAATTTGAGCGCAACCAAGTTTGGCACCTTGTTCCTAAACCCCACGATAGACCAATAATTGGTACTAAGTGGATCTCTAGAAACAAGATGGATGAGTCCGAAAATGTCATTAGGAATAAAGCTAGGTTAGTGGCCCAAGGTTACACTCAAGTTGAAGGAATTGACTTTGAGGAGACCTTTGCACCCGTAGCACGGCTTGAAGCCATACGGATGACACTAGCTTTTGCATCTTTCAAAAATTTTAAACTTTTTCAAATGGATGTGAAAAGTGCATTTTTGAATGGTTTTATCAATGAAGAAGTTTATGTTTCTCAACCTCCCGGTTTTATTGATCATGTTCATCCCGATTTTGTTTTTAAACTTGATAAAGCTTTGTATGGATTGAAACAAGCTCCAAGAGCTTGGTATGAAAGGCTTTCTAGTTTTCTCATTTTAAATGGTTTTATTAAAGGCAAAGTAGACACTACTCTATTCACTAAGCATGTTGATAATGATATATTAATTGTGCAAATTTATGTTGATGATATAATTTTTGGTTCTACTAATGAGCTTTTGTGCAAGGATTTTGAAAAGGTAATGCAACTTGAGTTTGAAATGTCTTCAATGGGTGAGCTCAATTTCTTCCTTGGACTCCAAATCAAGCAATTGCAAAACGGGACGTTCATAAGTCAAGCCAAGTACGCAAAGGAACTTGTAAAGAAGTTTGGACTTGAAGGCTCAAAGACTTGCAACACTCCCATGGCAACTACAACCAAGCTTGATAAAGATGACCAAGGTAAAATGTTGATATTAAATTATATAGAAGCATGATAGAAAGTCTTTTATATTTAACGGCAAGTAGGCCGGATATCATGTTTAGTGTGTGTCTTTGTGCTAGATTTCAATCGTGTCCTAAAGAGTCCCATCTTATTGCGGTAAAACGCATTATTCGTTATATTAAGGGCACTATTGGGATGGGTCTATGGTATCCGAAAACCGGAGATTTCTCAATGACGAGTTATTCGGATGCCGACTATGCGGGTTGTAGAGTAGATAGAAAGAGTACTAGTGGGACATGTCAATTTCTTGGTAATTGTCTTGTTTCATGGTCCTCTAGGAAACAAAATTCCGTAGCACTCTCAACCGCCGAGGCGGAGTATGTTGCCGCAGGGGCTTGTTGTGCACAAGTCCTTTGGATGAAACATACTCTCCTTGATTTTAATTTGCATTTTGATCATATAAAAATATTTTGTGATAATACTAGTACTATACACATGACTAAGAATGCAAATCAACATAGCAAGACCAAGCACATTGAGATTAGATATCACTTTCTTAGAGATCATTTTGAGAAAGGAGATATAGATATTGATTATGTTTCCACGGATTTACAACTAGCCGATATTTTCACTAAACCACTTGATTTTGCTAGATTTTCTTTTATTTGTGGAGAACTTAATGTTTGTGTTATTGATTAAACATGTTTTCATAACCCTTTTTGATGTATGACAAAAAGGGGGAGAATAAGTTTACATGGGACAAAAATAAGTTCATTTGGTCTTGGTTCCATATGAATTTATATGTTTTTATGAGTTTTATGAGTTTTTGTTATGAGTCTTGTGTTTTATGAATTTGAGAACTCTTGAATTTTGTGTTTCTTGGTATTGTTTCAATTTGGTTTCAATTGGCATCAAGAGTATGTTTTTGTGTTTTTAATAAATTCTTGTGTTTTTTTATAGCATAAATATAGCATAATTTGAGGGGGAGTCTTCTCCTCCCCCATATTTTTGTCTATAGCCTATTTGTTTTGTCATCATCAAAAAGGGGGAGATTGTTGGCCCAAGAGGTTACACTCTCTTGTTTTGTGTTTTGATGATGACAAACCAAATAAGAGCTATTTGGTACTAATGAATTTGTTCAAGATAAGTTTCAGGTTTTGTACCATGTTTGGAGACCATTGGCTTAGCTTTTGCAAGAACTTCTAAGTTTCACATAGCAAGGAAGGCAAATTGCACAATCAAGGAAGAATCATAGAAGAGAAGGCACAAGCAAGGCATTGGATGGCTCAAAGACTTGAAGATTGCTCAAAGAGTATTTAATCATTGTATTTTTAGTTTTATAGTTTGTTAAAGAATAGTGGATAGGTTTGAAGCTCTATCACACACGTTTTTGCGCACATGTTTATTCCAAAATGTTTTCTTATAATTTATACAAAAACATTTTGTTTACAAGATTTGGCCTACAGATATATATTTGTGTTTTATACAAATCTATGTTCAAAACTATTTTTATCAAAATCTAAATCCCCTTTTATTTTCTCTTCAAAATCCTGATTTTTGACCTGAGACAGTCGACCGAACGGTCGACCGGACCTATGACAGGTTGGCCGGTCGACCGTCCCAGTCGACCGTGGCTCTGGCTGTGCACATATCTGTGTGCACGTTGTATCAGTCGACCGACCGGTCGACCGACTGTAAGAAACTTTGCTCTCGGTTAGATTGGGTCGACCGGGCGGTCGATCGCTGGCCTGCAACGGTCACATTTTTGAACTTGCGGTCGACCGACCGGTCGACCGACAGAGCCGTTTGAACAATAACGGGCATTTTTTTCTGAGCTGTTTATTTTTGTCTTTTTCTCACTTAAGTGAGTTTAAATGACTTGTTTTGGGTTTAATACATTCTGATTAGCCCTAAAAATGTTTTATCTTCTAACCCTAGCCCTCTCCTATAAATAGGGGTGTTTGGGGAGAGATTGGTTCACCTAATTATTACAAGAAAAATTCAAAAGTTTAAGGCATTCAAAAGAGCTTGGTTTTTGGTTTTTGTGCTGAAATTCTCTCTCATTTTCTGAAGTGTTTTTCAAAAGAACTCTCTGATTTCATTTTCTTTTCTCCTTGCACACAAGAGCTTCATTCCTACTCATTGTTCTCTAAGGACCTTTTGTAAGGGAAGAGACAATTGAAAGAGAGAGTTTGTGGTCTTTTGACTACTCAGAAATTCCTTGTACTTGAGATTGTGGAGTTGGGTACTCCATTGTATTTGTGATCTTGGTGATAGTGGAAGTAGCTAGAATCCTTCTGGGGAAGGCGGGGAGTAGAGCTGGGTGCTCGAACCTCGATAACATATCTTTGTGTTTGCGATTGGTTTACTTTTCCTTGTCATTACTTATTGCTTGAGATTGTCATATCCATATTCATTTTCATTCATATTGTCAATCATTATCCATACAACAAGGTTGCATTGCGCACCTCTAACTCATTTTACGAGGAAGCCGGAGGAAGGAGTTCAGAGCCCTTAATAGGGAATTCGGCTCTTAGTCTTGTTTTGGGAGATTGTTGCATTACATTTGCATCATAATTTTTAAATTGCTCATTGATTAGCATCATCACCTATTCACCCCCCCCCTCTAGGTGATTTTCATCAACTTGCTTCCATTCTCAGTTTATCAACAACTCGGGTTGGGCGATCTTAGTCCAACTCGAGTCACTATCCAACTGGCTGACCGTTCAGTGAAAGTTCCAAAAGGGGAGATTAATGATGTCCTTATCCGGGTTGGGGAGTTTATTTACCCTGTTGATTTCATAGTTCTTGAGACACAACCTGTGTCTAACTCCAATCATAGGGTTCAAACTCCTGTTATCCTAGGGTGACCATTCCTTACTACTGCCAATGCCATCATCAATTGTAGGAATGGATCCATGAGGTTAACTTTTGGGGACATGACTAGAGAAGTCAATGTCTTCAACCTAGAGAAACAACCTTGTAAGATAAGAGATCAAACATTTGAGGTAAACTTTGTTGAAGACAATTGTGATGAAGAGAGTGAAGATTCAGAAGATGAGTCGCTGTTTCTTAATGAATTATTTAAAAATGAATGTGATTATCTTGAGGTCGAAGATCCTAATGTTAGAGTACCCTTTAAAAAGGAGAAAATTGATTTGAATATCTTCACTTTTGATGAGCCAACCAATAATGTATCGCATGAGGATATAATTCAAGAACCTTCGATTGACATACTCTTTGAAAACATCTTCGAAGAAGAACTCATGTGTTTGGATGAACCAACTAGGGATCTTTTGGTTAATTGCACATCTCTAGGGGAAAGTGTTGACCTAAACTTTGAAGAGATATATGGAACTAAGTTAGAATTCCTAGGCATTCATAATGAAGAAGTTCCAAATGAGAAGGGTGGTGGTGACAAATTTTTGAATAATGATTGTAGCAATATGAGAAGAAACACCTAAAGAAAGTGAGACAGGGGAGACAGAAAGCTAAAATGACAAAACAATTGGCCTCTCCACTATGCCCTATAAAGAGGACCCATTGGAATGATGGGAAGAGATAGAGGGATAAGACCGAAAAAGACCTAGGTGTGGGAGAAACTTGATGTTGTACATATTCCTGTATAATATTTGCACCTCTTTTACATTTCATTTCATGCATGTATACATTTATTTCTTTCATACATTGGGGATAATGCATGAGATAAGTGTGGGGGAGGGTTCTAACATGACTAACTGATATAAATATATATATATATAAAAACAAAAAAAACAAAAAAAAAGAAAAAACCTTTTTGAAAGGGGTAGACAATATTTTGATATATTTTTGTAAGAAATTAAGTCAATTTTAAGGAATAGGAGAATCATAATTAGGATTTCTTACACTTAGTCAAAATAAGATAACTTGTTTGATTTTTAGGGTCAGGAAGAAAATTTGTGAAAGTAATTTAGTCTTGATATTTACCTTGATGACATATGCACACTAAATACACTTACACACTTGGGGTTTAAAAATAGAGACTCTTATGCCTTATAAAAAAATATATTATGAAAAAAAACAAGTCTAATTATTGATTAGCTAGGTGCTTTGGCCTAAGCAAACCTTAGTATTTATGCAAAAGATAATTAGATAAGTTTAAAAAAAAATGTGTATATAAATCCTCTGATTAAGCTGGGTATTTATGCCTCATGAAGCATAAGTATTCACGCCTAAAAGGGGTACATCGTATAAATAAAAACCTTGGTTTCGTAGCCTTATCTGCTCGAGTGTTTAAGTCCTTAGGGGTGTTTTCTCACCTGGTACCCTATAACTGTCCGGTTTGGGCGTCACCGACTGAATGCTCGTTACATGGGTATATTATAAAGCCTAATGAAATTGAGGAATAAATTTCACCAAAAATAAATAAATATAAGGCATAGGAGTTAATGTTAAAGAATCCTTAGTCAACTTCACAGTCACGATGTTGCATACGACTCAGGGTAAATTAATAGACTAGATGAGAAGTACAATTTGACGCCTTACTTTAATTGATGACATGTTTTTGAATAGCGACTAAGTTTAGGAATGAAAAATTTGATATTCCCATAACTTATAGATTACTTAAAACCTTACAAATATACTTCAAATAGTTTCTCTTTTCAAAATGCTTTTCAAAAATACTAACTTCTTTCTCTTTCTTTTTGGATTTTGTGGGTGCAATCCACTGAAAACCCTCACGAGATAAAACTCGTCCTCTAGGGGTAACCTAGAGGTTTAATGGCTTGTTGCACATGCTCAGTGCAATCGAGTGACCTGCGAAGTGGTCTAATAATTGATTAGAATTAGTCTGATGTTTTGCTCGAGGGCGAGCAAAAGATAAGTGTGGGGGTGTGATTAGTCACATATGTTGCATTTACTTTGTCACCTTACCATGCTTTTTAGCTAATAAATCCTCTTAATAAGTTTTCTTTTTCTTTGCTAAATGTAGGCCCAAGTGCTTAAAGAAAGAAAAGAGAAACAAGCCCAAAAGCCCACCAAATTCTGAATTAATTCAGAATAAATTTGAAATGAAGAAATCAGGGCTAAATCTTGGCATATCAAGAGATTAAGAAGAATCCTCCCTGTATCGAGCGATTGAAGCCACAAAATCAAAGGCTGTTTCGTCAACAGTTGGAGCAGAGAAACAAGAAAATCAGTAGAAGATACGGGACAAATACCAAACCAGAGATCTCCCCCCTTTTGGTGTGGCCACCTGGCCACACAAGGGCCGCGAAAACGCGGCCCAAGCCACATTTCCACGGCTATCTTGTGGCCATTGGGGAGTGTTTGCTTCCCCAATCTTCCCGAGATCCTCCTCGTTTGGTTTTTGGCTATAAATATGGGTTTCAGCAAAAAAAAGAGAGCAAAGACTAGGATTAAGTTTTGTGTTTATTTTCTTAGAATTTAGGCTCTTTGTTAGCTAGCATAAAAGTTGTAATCTTACCTTTTACTTTGTAGTCCAGTATCAAAACTTGTGAGAGAGAGGAATTGAGTGCTTGTACTTGAAGATTGAAGTGACATCAATACAAAAGTCGAGCCAAGTTTTCTTCCACTTGCAGTACGGTATGGTTTGCATTATGTCTATGTTTTCTTCATTGTTTTCTATGGATAACTAAATGGTTTTCTGGGCTCGCTATCACAACTCTCTCTTATTCTTCTTCTCTTCTGTTTTTAAAAGAAAAAGACCCAATGAATCATATGCATGCCTCACTTAAAAGCCTTTCTTTTTGAAAGTGTTCTTGAAGGCACATGAGGATGGGTTTGGATTGTTGAATTCTCACTTCTTTCATGAACATCTCTTGAATTGTTTTTACTTCATTCTTGCTTCTTCGCGCTTGATGTTTTAACATTCAATTCTAACGATTTCTTGAAGAAAAGACTCAACTCTTCTAACCATCTTATGTGCTTTACTTAAAGCTTTCTAAAAATTAACTTTGAGTTTTGCAAATGATCACTTTGAGGCACTTGATATTTTAATAGAGAATTAACAATTGAGTAGTGAGATAGTGAGCCCAGATTTGCTTCATTATTAAAAACAACAAAATAATTCTCAAGCTTTCTAAATCACCTTCTCCAAAACCTTTTCTAAAAGTTGCAATTTCTCTTTTAATCATCTCTTTCTTTCCATTCTCTTTTCCATAAAAACAAAACAAACACAATTCTTTGTTTTTAAGCAATTCACCGAAACGCTTCCATCGCATTCCTTCTCGTGGACATGACCCGTTTGCCACAAGCTACACGGTAAACTCTTAAACTCTTTGATTGTTCTTTCTTTTAGCAATCAGTAGGCATGGCCCCCATAGAACAGGTCGATGTTAAAGAAGTGGAGGAAGAAGATCCTGACGTCCACTTCAAACGAAAACGGGAGGGTGGATCTCGTAGGAAGAGGGTAGTGAAGAAGCCTCGTCACTACGCTCCTACGGTTGTTGCAGAGGGCGAATTATCTGCAGTGCCTCCTCCTCCTGCCCCATTAGTAGCTAAATTGTCGGTTCCTAAGCCGACTACTGGTAAAGCCGCTCCGGACCCGGGTAAGATAAGCTTCGTTTTTGTAATATACTTCTTATATGTTCTAGACGGCTCATTATTTGCTTTATGATTCAGGAACCGAGGCGGTGAGAAGCTCGAGAGCTGAAGCTGTCGGAGAACAAGGGGAGCATTATGATCCCTTCTTTACTTATAAGGAGAGCGATGAGGCTGGCTATTTCGCCGTCGCAGAAGAGTCCGGAGATGATGCGGCTGACGTAGGTCCTTCGGGCGCTGGGACTTTAAAAGGAAGTCCCGTAGCTTCTAGCTCTTTTGGGTGGACCACGGAGGGTTCGGCAAGTGAAGGTGAGCCGGCCGTCCGTATTGATTCTGCCAAAGATTTTCCAATGGAGCCCGTAGGGACTGATGCAGCCGTCAAAACGATTGAGGAGACATTATCTTTTGGTACTGTTTTGACCTTTTGACTCTTGCTATTTGTTATGCCTTGCCTAAACAAAGTCTTGTTGCAGGTGTTCCGCCTTTGGGTGCATCAACTTCAAGAGAGCCAACCAATCTTCCTGAGGGATCCAGGGGTGAAGTAAGTACTTCAACCGCGGCGGATGCTGCTGAGTTGGATGCTTTGTATGGCGACCTGCCCTCTTATCAGTCTGAACCAGCCAGAGGAACTGAAATTGAGGGGACGGTAGTCACGGAGCCAATCTCACTTCCAACTATATCAATGAGTGAGGTGTCATTGGTTTCGCCAGTGCTGCCTATCTTGCTCTCCCAGAAATAGTCACTAGTCCTACCTCGGTTGTAGCTAGTGTACTGGTTTCAATGAGGACTCCTCCGAGATCACCGACGACCTCTCATGTTGCTGCGGCCAGTGCTTCTACTATTCCCTCCACAGTAGTATCAATAAAGCCAGTGGAATCTTCAGGGGCTGCTCGTCTGCCAGGAGTGATTGAGCCGAGAATTAATTTGTGGCTGAGTTAGTCGATAGCCTTTATAAGAGCTTGAAGCGATCCATCGCTTTGATTTTGAAAGGCTCGACTACCTCATTCTCTGCTTTAAAGGTGTCCTCTCCCGAAGCATTGAGAGTATCCGAGACTTTGGAGGGGATGACCAGGCCGCTGCATTGGAACTTCTTGTGGACCAACCTGAGAGGGATGTAGACGAATGACGCTGTCTTAGCCATTCAGACTTGGAGTTTTTAGTTAATGAGCAGCTTGCGCACCTTGTCGCTCAGATGCATGAAGCTCATCTTGCCGCTCAGGAAGCCGCTAAGGCCATTTCTTCTGACTTGAAATCCTTGGAGATAAGGAAGGTAGAGCTTGGGGACGCCATAGACGCTTCTAGCAGTGCTCTTCTTGACGCTGAGGAAAAAATTGAAAAGGCCAAGGAAATGATCAGGAAGGCTAATCTTCTTTTGTCCAAGGCTGAACCAGTGCATCTTGAAGAGACTGCCCGGCTTGAGCAGCTTAGGGCTCAGAATGACGAACTCTTGCGGCAAGAGTTAGCTCAGAGGGCAACCTTGGTTGAAGTTGAAGCTCGCTTGGCCCAGACGGCGATTTTAATGAGGCTGAGCTGAGGTCGCAGGTGCGTGTCAGGGCTACTGACGATAGGAAGACAAGGCTGGCCATTCTTCAAGGACGGATCAAATCTTATGAAGCACCCTCATAGGCTGTAATATATGTGCCTTCATGTATCCCTTCCCCCTTTTTTTTTCCCAGAATCAATAAAAGTAGTTTCATTTTGACTTCCCTGTTGTGTTTCCAACTTGTTTTATCTTCTGAATTCTCGATTCCAAGTTGTATTACAGCCACTTGAGAAAATAGTCCTTACTGCACTAAAAAGATGAGACTTGGTTATCTGTCGGTTCAGAGGTCACAATGACATAACTGATTAAGAAGCCGCCAAGCTCCTAATTCTGTCGTATGATGACAAAGAAATAGTCCTTGCCGGACTGAAGGATGAGTCTTGGCTATCTCCCGGTTCAGAGGTCATAATGACATAACCGATTGAGAAGCCACCAAGCTCAAAAGTTTGTCGTATGATGACAAAAGAATAGTCCTTGCCAAACTGAAAGGTAAGACTTGGCTATCTGCCGGTTCAGAGGTCGCAATGACATAACCGATTGAGAAGCCACCAAGCTCAAGGTAGTCCTTGACGGACTGAAAGGTGAGACTTGGCTATCTGCTGGTTCAGAGATCGCAATGACATAACCGATTGAGAAGCCACCAAGCTCAAGGTAGTCCTTGACGGACTGAAAGGTGAGACTTGGCTATCTGCTGGTTCAGAGGTCGCAATGACATAACCTATTGAGAAGCTACCAAGCTCAAGGTAGTCCTTAACGGACTGAAAGGTGAGACTTGGCTATCTGCCAGTTCAGAGGTCGCAATGACATAACCGATTGAGAAGCCACCAAGCTCAAAATAGTTCTTATTTAGAAAAAGGTCTCGTTTTCATTGCGAAAAACGAGGAGATCACTATCATAGGTTTAATGTTAACGTAACAGCGAAATGGATGCCAGAGGTATACTGTTAAACATAGCATGAAAAGGGTCTCGTTCTCATGGGGAGAAACGAGAAAATCACTGTCATAGGTTTAATGTTAACGTAACAGCGAAATGGATGCCAGAGGTATACTGTTAAACATAGCATGAAAAGGGTCTCGTTCTCGTAGAGAGAAACAAGGAAATCACTGTCATAGGTTTAATGTTAACGTAACAGCGAAATGGATGCCAGAGGTATACTGTTAAATATAGCATGAAAGGGGTCTCGTTCTCGTAGAGAGAAACAAGGAAATCACTGTTATAGGTTTAATGTTAACGTAACAGAGAAATGGATGCCAGAGGTATACTGTTAAACATAGAATGAAAGGGGTCACGTTCTCGTAGAGAGAAACGAGGAAATCGCTATCATAGGTTTAATGTTAATGTAACAGCGAAATGGATGCCAGAGGTATACTGTTAAACATAGCATGAAAAGGGTCTCGTTCTCGTAGAGAGAAACGAGAAAATCACTGTCATAGGTTTAATGTTAACGTAACAGCGAAATGGATGCCAGAGGTATACTGTTAAACATAGCATGAAAGGGGTCTCGTTCTCGTAGAGAGAAACGAGGAAATCACTGTCATAGGTTTAATGTTAACATAACAGCGAAATGGATGCCAGAGGTATACTGTTAAACATAGCATGAAAGGGGTCTCGTTCTCGCAGGGAGAAACGAGGAAATCACTGTCATATGTTTAATGTTAACTTAACAGCGAAATGGATGAAAAGATCTTTATATGTAGTCTTACCATTCCATGGGTGAGAATTGGTAAGTGATTTTGGAGAGGGAATCAAATGGGAATAGGTCCCTTAGGATTTTTAGCAAATCCTCAGCTGTCAACGGGTTTGATATGCCTTTACCAACTACTGTTTGAGTCGGGCTAGCCATGCTATTCCCCTCAGCATGATGAGTTGTCGAGGACTTATGTGAAAAACACCTAGAGGGGGGGTGAATAAGTGTTAAAGCTAATATAATGATCTTTTAAACAAGTATGAAAAATGATGCAACGATCGCCCAAAAACAAGACTAGAAGCCAAATACCCGGTGAAGGGCTCTGAACTCCTTCCTCGTGATTCCTCTAGATAAGAGTTTGAGGTGCGTATTGCAATCTTGTTGTATGAGTGTTGATCGACAAATTAGCAAGGAATGAAAAGGATGCAATGATGAAGTGCAAACAAGATATAACACAAGTTAGAAATAAAGAGCAATATCACAAGCTAAAATTGAAGAGCAATAAAGAGTAGCAAGGAAAAGAAATCAATCGCAAACACAAAGTGTTTGTTTCGAGGTTCGAGCCACCGCTCTACGTCCCCGCCTTCACCACCGTGAACGTCTTCACCACCGTGAAGGGTTTTCACTATATCCACTGAGGAACGATTACAAGGTCTACCGAAGACCGAAGTACCGAACTCCACCAAGTACAATCCTCTACCGAAGAGGGATCTCACACAAGAAGAACAAGTAACCAAGTGATCAACAAGGGATCACAAAACTTCTCTTTACAACTTCTTTATAGAATGAGGAGGGTTTTTGGCTCAAGAAGTGTAGTGAGAAAACAAACTCAGTTGTGAATGAAAATTGCTTGAAAAACAACTGAAAAATAATAGCCAAGAATGCACTAAAGAATTTAAGAGCTTTTGAAACTTTTTCTTTCTTTTGAAAACTTGAAAAACTAGGTATATTTCTTGTGTTTTGCAAGTGCCCAATCCCCACTATTTATAGGGATTAGAGGAGATCAAAATATGATTAGGACTAGGTTATTAGGTCAGAAAATAGCTGCCAAAATTTCAGAATTAGCTGACACAAAAATCTTCAACGAATCCAATACAGAATCTCAGAAAACTAGCCGTTGGCGGCTGGAGACGGCTATCGGTCGACCGGCCCGGTCGACCGGCAGTCCAATTGGCAACTAGCCATTGGACTCGGTCGACTGGTCGGTCGACCGGAAGCCAAAAGAAAATTTTGTTTAGAACCGTCGGTCGACCGTCGGTCGACCGACAAGAAACAGAGAGCAAAGTGGTTTCAGTCGGTCGACCGGTCGGTCGACCGACAGACGTGCACAAAACATGCACGCCCTGGTCTCAAGGCCCGGTCGACCGGCCCGGTCGACTGGCCAGGCCTGGAATAGACCGGTCGACAGGCCCGGTCGACCGACAGCCTGAAACAGAATTTTTATAGGATTTTTTTTCGAACTTTGGAAAAATTTCAAATTAATTTTGTAAGGAAATATGACTAAGTATCATGCTGAAAAGGTAGGTATACATGATATAAACAAGATATAAAATTTATAAAAATTTGAGTCATGTATAGAAATCAAAGCATGAACTTAAAACAAAAGCCAAAAATAAAAACCGTATTTTGAAAAAGTGTGTGTGTGTTCTTGAGCCAACTTACCACAACCTCAAACTTTAATAAACTAACTCTTACATAAGTTCTAGGTGACTACAAAGTCTTCAAATGGGCTCCTCCATATGTGATCTTGAAAATCTTGCATCTTGAACCCGAAATGATCCGACTTGAGTCAAAAACGATCTTCCTTTAGGAAAAACACATCATGAATCCTTAGAACCCTGAAACACACTTAAACACTAAAAATGATTAGTACAAATAACTATAGATGTTTTGTGATCATCAAAACTCAAAAACCGGTTGATTGTAACCTTGGGCCAACAATCTCCCCTTTTTGATGATGACAAAACATACTAGTTATTTAAAAAATATGGGGAAAGAGCTTGGAAGCTCCCCCTCAAATCATGCTATGTATAAAAGAATGGCTATATGTATAAATGAATGGCTATATATATAATAGATAGAAACTAAGAATTTAGAGAGACATACAAAACACATTTCTCAAAATTCTTTTCTTAACTCAAAAACAAAAACCCAAAATGCATAAGTCTAAACTAACTTGTTATTACTCAAAAGGCAAGATGCATAACTCCAAAATATAAAAACTTAATAATGCATAACTCTAAAGTGTTAAAACTCAAAAATACATAACTCCAAAGTTAAAAATAACTAACTATTTCTCCCCCTTTTTGTCATACATCAAAAAGGGTAAAATTTTTTTTTTTAAAATTCTTCATAAATCCATAACACAAACATTCAATTCACCATAAATAAAGGAAAATCTAGCATAGTCTAGTGGTTTTGTAAAAATATCGGCAAGTTGAAAACCGGTAGAAATATAATCAATATCAATATCACCTTTCTCATAATGATCTCTAAGAAAGTGATACCGAATGTCAATGTGCTTAGTATTACTATGTTGATTTGCATGTTTAGTCATATGAATTGTACTAGTATTATCACAAAATATTTTAATATGGTCAAAATGTAAATCATAGTCAAGGAGAGTATGTATCATCAAAGAACTTGTGTACAACAAGCTCCGGCCGCAACATACTCCGCCTCGGCGGTTGAGAGGGCTACCGAATTTTGCTTTTTGGAAGACCAAGAAACAAGACAATTACCAAGAAATTGACATGTTCCACTTGTACTCTTATTATCCACTCTATAACCCGCATAGTCGGCATCCGAAAAAACTAGTCATGGAAAATTGTCTGGTCTTCGGATACCACAAACCCATTTCAATTGTGCCCATAAGGTATCTAATAATGCGTTTTACCGCAACCAAATGGGACTCTTTAGGACACGATTGAAATCAAGCACAAAGACATATACAAAACATAATATCCGGCCTACTAGCCGTCAAATATAACAAGCTACCAATCATGCTACGATAAAGCTTAATATCTACACTTGTACCTTGTTCATCCTTGTCAAGCTTGGTGGTAGTTGCCATGGGAGTTTTGCTTGTTTTAGCCCTTCAATCCCAAATCTCTTGATAAGTTCCTTCGTGTACTTGGCTTGATTGATGAAGATCCCATCTTTTCTTGCTTGATTTGGAGTCCAAGGAAGTAGTCAAGCTCACCCATCATAGACATCTCGAATTTTTCCTTCATGCATGATTCAAAAGCTTGGCAAAGATTTTCATACATAAATTTGATCTATAAGAATATCATTTTCAACATGTTTTGTAAACAAAGTAGTATCTATTTTTTTCTTTCTTAAAACCATTAGAAATTAGAAAAGAGGAAAGTCTTTCATACCAAGCCCTAGGGGTTTGTTTTAAACCATAAAGAGCTTTGTCAAGTTTGAAAGCAAAATCCGGATGTGTAGGATCAACAAACCCGGGGCGTTGTTCAACATACACCTCCTCTTTAATAAATCCATTTAAGAAAGCACTTTTTACATCCATTTAAAAAAGCTTAAAATCTTTAAAAGAAGCAAATGCAAGTGTCATCCGTATGGTTTCAAGCCGTGCTAGGGTGCAAAGGTTTCTTCAAAATCGATACCTTCGACTTGAGTGTAACCTTGGGCAACTAACCTAGCTTTATTCCTAATAACATTTCCCGACTCATCCAACTTGTTCTTAAAGATCTACTTAGTACCAATTGTTGGTCTATCGTGGGGCCTAGGAACAAGATGCCAAACTTGGTTGCGCTCGAATTGATTGAGCTCCTCTTGCATGGCTAGCAACCAATATGAGTCGGCCTCGACTTCGAGGATGTTCTTGGGTTCAAAATGAGAAATAAAAGCATATTGTCCACATAAATTATGAAGTTTAGAATGAGTAGTTACCCCTTTAGATACTTCACCTATAATAAGATCCTTGGGATGATGAGGATTGAATCTCCAATCTTTTGGAAGTTGTTGAGTAGGCTCCACTTCAACTTCTTGATTTCATTTCCTTGAACCTCATTGTCTTGAACTTCTTTTCCTTCATCATCCTTTGGCATGTCTTCAATAGTAGGTGAGTCCCTTAAAGTAGCTCTCTCCATATCTTCATTTAAAGCATCTATTTCTACAACATTCTTAACAAACACATTAGATTCCTCAAACTTAACATGTATAGATTCTTCAATAGTTAAAGATGACTTATTGAAGACTCTATAAGCTTTACTAGTATTTGAATAACCAACAAAAATTGCTTCATAAGACTTTGCATCAAATTTTCCTAAATTGTCTTTTGTATTCAAAACAAAGCATTTACATCCAAAAACCTTGAAGTATGAAACATTTGAGTTTCTAGAAAAATAGATCTCAAAAGACGTTTTTGAAGTATTTTTGCATAAGAAAACTCGATTTGATATATAGCAAGATGTGTTAACGGCTTCGGCCCATAGATAATGAGGGAGACCATATTCATTTATCATTGTCCTAGCCATCTCTTGTAATGTCCGATTTTTTCTCTCAACTACTCCATTTTGTTGTGGAGTTCTAGGACAAGATAGTTCATGCTTAATTCCATGTTATTCACAAAAAGTGATAAAGGGTAGGTTATTGAATTCACCACCTCTATCACTTCTTATTCTTAAAATAGAAGAATCTTTTCCTTTTTAACTCTTTTCTTAAAGGCTTGAAAATATGAAAAGGCTTGATTTTTGTGCTCTAAAAAGAAAACCCAAGTAAAACGAGAGAAATTATCAACTAAAACAAAAGCAAACCGATTCCCACTTAGACTTTTGGTTTGAGTAGGACCAAACAAATGCATATGGATCAACTCCAAGGGACGTGATGTCATGATATCCTTGATTGACTTGAAATAGGACTTGGTTTGTTTCCCAAGTTGGCACGCGTCGCAAACGCTGTCCTTTTCAAAGTTCAAGTAAGGAATACCTTTCACCATTTCCTTGTTGTTTAATCTAGATAGGTGGTCAAAGGAAATGTGGCCTAATCTTCTATGCCACAACCAAGAGTCATCATCGAGGGCTTTCAAACATGTAGCATTGCATAACATATTAGACATTTCAATCATGTATACATTGCATTCACGAAAACCAGAAAATATACATGTGTTAGATTGTCTATCAATAACTCTATAAGCTAAATTATCAAAAACAACATCAAAACCTTTGTCACAAAGTTGACTAACACTCAAGAGGTTATGCTTTAGGCCATCAACCAAAACAATATTTTCTATTAAAGGGGATGTACCAAGTTTAACATTACCAATACCGATGATTTTTCCCTTGGCATCATCTCCGAAGGTGACGGTGCCACCTTCATGGTATCTTGATAGGGTTGCAAAGTTGTTAATATCCCAAGTCATGTGCCTTGAGCAACCACTATCAAAATACCACTGAAAATCACCTAGAGGGGGGGTGAATAGGTGATAATGCTAATCAATGCACAATTTAAATATTATGATGCAACAATCTCACAAAGCAAGTGAATATAGTAATGAATGTAGAGAGCAAGTAATAAGAGCAATGAAAATAGAGTAAGAAATAGGAGCAAGTAAACCAAACGCAAACACCGAGAATTGTTATCGAGGTTCGAGCACCCAGCTCTACTTCCCCGCCTTCCCCAGAAGGATTCCAACCACTTCCACTATCACAAAGATGTCACAAATACACCGGAGTACCCAACTCCACAATCTCAAGTATAAGCAATCTCTGAGTAGTCAAAAGACCACAAACTCTCTCTTGCAAAATTCTCTTCCCTTACAAAGGTCCTTAGAGAACAATGAGTAGGAATGAAGCTCTTATGTGCAAGGAGAAAAGAAAAAAAATCAGAGAGTTCTTGAAAACACTTCAGAAAATGAGAGAGAATTTCAGCACAAAAATCAAGAAACCAAGTCTTTTTGAATGCCTTAAACTTGTGAAACTTTTGATAATTTTTCTAGTAACCAACCTCTCCCTAAAGACCCCTATTTATAGGAGAGGGCTAGGGTTAGGAGATAAAACATATTTAAGGCTAATCAGAAAGTATTAAAACCAAAACATGTCACTTAAACACACTTAAGTGAGAAAAGGACAAAAAATAAACCAGCTCAGGAAATAGCCGTTACTGTTCAAACGGCTACCTCGGTCGACCGGCCCGGTCGACCGCTAGTTCAAAAAAATAGCCGTTGCAGGCTAACGGTCGACCGCCCGGTCGACCCAAAAATACAGAGAACAGAAGTCTTGTAGACAGGCAGGTTCCGGTCGCCCGTTGCGGTCGACCGTGAAACGTGCACACTGATACACACTGCTGCCAGAACTCCGGTCGACTGGGTCGGCCGACCGGCTTGACCTGACTTTGGGTCGGTCGACCCTGGCGGTCTGTTGGCCCAAGGTTACAATCACCCTTGTTTAGTATATTTTGATGATTACAAAACATATTAGTTATTTGTACTAATATAAATTGTTGTTTAAGTGTGTTTCAGGTTTATATATTAAAGAGATGAATTCTTCCCTAAAGGAAGGTACATTGGACTCAAGACAAGTCAAATTGGGCTCAAAGTACAATATTGAAGATCAAGTGAAGATTGCCCATGTTGAAGTCTTGAAGACCTAGAAGTTTATAAGTGTAGTTTTGTTAAAGATAGAATATGTGAAATTTGGCTCTAGGATTTGCACACACACTTGTTTTGAATGTTTCTATGTTTTTGAAAATGTTTATTTCTAAGTTTATGCCTTGGTTTATACATACATGTACTCAAAGCTTTATATCTTCAAAAACGTGTTTAAAACATGTATATAAACAAAGTTCAGCATAACACTTAGTTTCAGAGTTTTTAAAAGATTTTTTAAAAATTTTTCTAACTCAAAAATCTGCCCAGAAAAGACTATTTCAGGCAGACCGGTCGACCGGCAGTCGACCGGCTGCTGTGTCCGGACATGCACAGGTTGTGCATGTCTGTCGGTCGACCGGACCAACAGACCGGTCGACCGAAAATAGATGGTTGCTCTCTGTATCTTTTCGGTCGACTGGGTCGGTCGACCGATAGAAGGAAACTGTGTTTCCTTTGTTGGATCGGTCGACTGGCAGTCGACCGGAGCCCCAACGGCTCTTTTGTCAGCAGGGACCCGGTCGACCGGCAGTCGACCGGTAGGCCTGCAACAGGCCATAACGGCTCTTTCCTCTTTTAGAGTTTCTGAAAATCTGTTTTTGGTTTTCTCTTTTACAGAGTTTTTAGGAGTTGTTGGGACTCTTTTTCTGATCAAATTAGCTGGAAAAATCAGAGTTTTTAACCTATTCTCTCCCGATAAATAGTGGGGAATAGGCCTTAGTTATTTACCAAAAAAAATACAAGTTTTCATTGTTTTCAAGAGAAAGAGAAAAATAGTTTAAAGCTTTCATTTCCATTCTTTCAAATTGGTTTTTCAGTTGTTGTTTGATCTCTAATATCACTCTACAACTGAATCTTTTCTCACCACACTTCATAGAGCCAAAAATTTCATATTCTTTCTATAGGTGAAGTTGTAAAAGAGTGAGAGTGTTTGTAAAAGAGTGTTGTGGTCTAGTTAAAGATCACTATTTGTAATCCTTGTTCTTGTGGAGACAAGCTCCTCGGTGGAGTTTCTTTGTAAGGTGAAGCTACGGGCTTGAGGTCTTTGGAGGCCTAACTTGTACGGGATCCTAAGGGGATAGTGGAAACCCTTCACGGAGGTGAAGGCGGGGACTAGAGCAACGGGCTCGAACCTCGAAACAAATCATCTTGTTTGCGATTGCCTTGGCGTTCTTCTTGCTTACTTTCTTGCTTTATATTACTTCCAATTTATTGCTTGAGAACTAACCTTTATTTGTGCAATCCTTACTTGTTTACTTTACTTGCTATTCTACTTGTGGAATCTTGTGTTGCTATACTTGTTGTGTTACATTGTGAGCCTTTCATTTTCATCATCATACTTGGCATTGATCAATCACACCTCAATACAACACGGTTGCATTACGCACCTCTAACCCATTTAAGGGGAATTGGGAGGAAGGAGTTCAGAACCTCGCAAGGGGTATTCGGCTCTTAGTCGTGTTTTTGAGAAATTGTTGCATCATTCATTTCATAAGTTTAAAAAGATCATTAGATTAGCAATTACACCTATTCACCCCCCCTCTAGGTGTATTTCAATTGGTATCAGAGCTGGACTCTAGGATTTGGTTTAACAACCTTAGAGAAGATCCTCATTTGCTAATCATTTCATTCATTTCCACATAGTAAACATGGCCGATGGTATTAAGACCCCCCTAAGTTTGATGGACTTAACTTTCCCATATGGAAGGTTAAGATGACCGTTTTCTTGCAATCTCTAGGTAGCCGAGTTGCAAAGGCCGTGACTAAACAATTTAGTACCCCCGATGGTGATGAATCTACTTGGTCCGAAATTGAGACCAAAGAGTTTGATGCCAATGCTAGGGCTCATTATGCACTCCTACAAGCCCTCAATGATGATGACATAGCTAGAGTCATCCATTGCAAATCCGCCTATGAGATTTGGACCCATTTGCTAGTAACACATGAGGGGACATCACAAGTAAAGAGGGCCAAGATAGACCTTCTTCGGTCCCAATATGAAAATTTTAGCATGCAAGAACATGAAACCATAGATGATATGGTTACTAAATTTACTAAGATTACTAATGGGCTTTCTTCTCTAGGTGAAGACATCAACAACGACCAAAGGGTGAGGAAGATCATCCGGGCTCTTCCTCCATCATGGGAAGTGAAAGCTACAACATTGAAGGAACTCAATGATAAAGATGAGATTGAGCTCATCGGACTCATTGGGAATTTAAAAACCCATGAGATGGAGAGGAAGGCAAGGGAGGACATGGCACCCTCCAAGAAGAAGACTATTGCCTTCAAAAGTCAAGCTACCCACTCCGACGAAGATGACGAAGAAGAAGATGACGAGGAGCTCTCACTTCTAGTCAAAAATGTCCGGAGGATGTACAACAAGGCAAAGTTCCAAGGAAGGAGGAGATGGCAAGGAAGCAAGGAAGAAAGGAAGATCATTTGCTTTAATTGCCAAAAGCCGGGACACATTATAGCGGAGTGTCCGGACCAAGTAAAGCCATCTTCATCCAAGAAGCCATACAAGAAGAAGGCTATGAAAGCAACATGGGATGACGAAAGTGAATCCGAGGAGGAGATCGACACCGCCAACATGTGCTTCATGGCAAATGAGAGCACAAGCAAGGTAACCCCCTCAACTCTTCTTGATGATGATTTATCCATGGATGAGCTAGGAGAAGCGTTTATAGAACTTTCTCAAAATTATGACTTCATGAAGAAAAAGTACTTGAAAATGAAAAAGGATAATGAATCTTTGAGTATTCAAGTGTTAAATCTTTCTAAAGAAAATAATGACTTGCATTCTTCTTTAGTTTCCACTAAAAATGATTTTGAAAAATATAAGATTGCTTGTAAAGGAAAGACCCCATTTGTAGATTCTAATGAGATTACCATGCTTAAGGAAAGATTAGACTCATTAGATGTTGTTTTGAAAAAGTGTAGTGAGTTTGATAAGAAGAAGATGGAGAATATATTTCCTAAGAAACAAGCTCCTAAGAAAAATGTTCATCATGCTCATGCTCATGCTCATGTACATGCTACACAACCTATGCATCATGGTAAACCCCCAAAGCATGCTCACACTTCACATACACACCATGCATTTATGTATAGAAAAGTGTACACATGTTCACATTGTGGACGGAAAGGACACTTAGCTAATTTTTGTTATGATAGACTAAGTGCATCACATCATAATGTTTGGGTTCGTAACACTAACTTTCAAGGACCCAAGAAAGTTTGGGTACCAAAGTCAACCATTGTTTTAAATGATGTAGGTACTTTCCAAAGCTCAAAGACGTAGAGGTTTATGGTATCTTGATAGCGGTTGCTCAAGGCACATGACTTGGGACATCAACAATTTCGCAACCCTATCAAGATATCATGAAGGTGGCACCGTCACCTTCGGAGATGACGCCAAGGGTAAAATCATTGGTATTGGTAATGTAAAGCTTGGCACTTCTCCTTTAATTGAAAATGTAGTTTTAGTAGACGGGCTCAAGCATAATCTCTTGAGCATTAGTCAATTATGTGATAAAGGATTTAATGTTATTTTTGATGATATTGCTTGTAAAATAGTTGACAAAAATTCTAATGTTTGTGTATTTTCCGGTTTTCGTGAAAGTAATGTATATATGATAGATATGCTAAATATGTCTTGTAATATAACATGTTTAAAAGCCCTCGATGACGACTCTTGGTTATGGCATAGGAGATTAGGCCACGTTTCATTTGACCATATTTCTAGGCTTAACTCTAAGGAAATGGTGAAGGGTATTCCTTCATTGAACTTTGAAAAGGACCGAGTTTGTGATGCATGTCAATTTGGAAAACAAACTAGGTCCTCATTCAAATCAATTAAGGATATCATGTCATCACATCCATTGGAGCTAATCTACATGGATTTATTTGGCCCTACACAAACCAAAAGTTTAAGTGGGAGTAGATTTGCTTATGTTTTAGTAGATGATTTTTCGCGTTTTACTTGGGTTTATTTTCTTGAACATAAAAGTCAAACCTTTTCACATTTTCAAACCTTTAAGAAAAGAGTTGAAAAGAAAAATGACTCCTCAATAATTAAAATAAGAAGTGATAGAGGAGGTGAGTTCATTAACCTTCCCTTTACCACTTTTTGTGAGGAACATGGAATAAAACATGAACTTTCTTGTCCTAGAACTCCACAACAAAATGGAGTAGTTGAGCGGAAAAATCGTACTTTACAAGAGATGGCTAGGACAATGTTAAATGAATATGGTCTACCACATTATTTGTGGGCCGAGGCCGTTCATACTTCATGTTACATTGCAAATCGTGTTTTCCTATGTAAAAATACTACTAAGACTTCTTATGAGATGTATTTTTCTAGAAAACCTAATGTTTCTTATTTCAAAGTGTTTGGTTGCAAATGTTTTGTTTTAAATACAAATATTAATTTGGGAAAATTTGATGCTAGATCATATGAGGCTATTTTTGTAGGTTACTCAAATACTAGTAAGGCTTATAGAGTCTTCAATAGGTCAACTTTGACTATTGAGGAATCTATTCATGTTAAATTTGAGGAATCTAACAAGTTTGTAAGAATTGTGTAGAAATTGATGCTTTAGATGAAGGGTTGGAGAAAGTGACCTTGGATGATGCTTCTACCATGGGAGACAAGCCAAAGGATGGTGATGGAAGTGAAGCCAAAGTGGAAGAGGCTCAAGGAAATGAACATCAAGCAAATGAAGAGGAGCCCTCTCAACCACTACCAAAGGATTGGAGATTCAATCCTCATCATCCCAAGGACCTCGTCATAGGTGAAGTATCAAAAGGGGTAACTACTCGCTCTAAATTCAAGATTATTGTGGCCACTTTGCATTTATTTCACACATTGAACCCAAAAATGTGCTCGAAGCCGAGGCCGATTCATATTGGTTGCTTGCTATGCAAGAGGAGCTTAATCAATTTGAGCGCAATCAAGTATGGCATCTTGTTCCTAGGCCCAAGATAGACCAACTATTGGTACTAAATGGATCTTTAAGAACAAGTTGGATGAATCGGGTAATGTAGTTAGAAACAAGGCTAGGTTAGTTGCCCAAGGTTACACTCAAATCGAAGGGATCGATTTTGAAGAAACCTTTGCACCCGTAGCACGGCTCGAAGCCATACGGATGACCTTAGCATATGCCTCATTTAAAGATTTTAAGTTATTTCAAATGGATGTAAAGAGTGCTTTTCTTAATGGTTATATTGATGAGGAGGTGTATGTTGAACAACCCCCCGGGTTTGTTGATCCTACACACCCTAATTATGTTTATAAATTAGATAAAGCACTATATGGTTTGAAACAAGCCCCTAGGGCTTGGTATGAAAGATTGTCTTCATTTTTGCTTTCAAATGATTTTAAGAAAGGAAAAGTTGATAAAACATTATTTACCAAACATATAGATCAAGATATCCTCATAGTTCAAATTTATGTTGATGACATTATTTTTGGATCTACTAATGTTTCACTTTGCAAGAATTTTGAGTCATGCATGAAAAAGGAATTTGAGATGTCTATGATGGGGGAGCTCAACTTCTTTCTTGGACTTCAAATCAAGCAACGTAGTGATGGGACATTCATCAACCAAGCCAAGTACACTAAAGAACTCATCAAGAGTTCGGGCTTGAAGGATCCAAAGTAGCAAAGACTCCCATGGCAACCACTACGAAACTTGACAAGGACGAACAAGGTAAGGAAGTAGACATCAAATTATTTCGTAGCATGATTGGTAGTTTACTCTATCTTACGGCTAGTAGGCCGGATATAATGTTTTCCGTATGTTTATGTGCACGTTTTCAATCATGTCCTAAGGAATCACACTTAATAGCGGTAAAACGCATAATTAGGTATCTTAAGGGCACAATTGATTTAGGTTTGTGGTATCCGAAAACTAACCAATTTACCATGACTAGTTATTCGGATGCCGACTATGCCGGTTGTAGGGTAGATAGGAAGAGCACAAGTGGCACTTGCCAATTCTTGAGCAATTGTCTTGTGTCTTGGTCTTCCAAGAAGCAAAATAGTGTAGCCCTTTCAACCGCTGAGGCGGAGTATGTAGCAGCCGGAGCTTGTTGTGCACAAGTACTCTGGATGAAACATACTCTTCTCGATTTTGATTTACATTTTGATCATGTTAAGATTTATTGTGATAATACTAGTGCTATTCACATGACCAAAAATGCTAATCAACATAGTAAAACCAAACATATAGACATTAGATATCATTTTCTTAGAGATCACTTTGAAAAAGGTAATATTGATATCGATTTTGTTTCCACAGATTTTCAACTTGCAGATATTTTCACAAAGCCTTTAGATTATGCAAGATTTTCATTTATTTGTGGTGAATTGAATGTATGTAAGATTGATACTTAAAATATCTTAGTTTGTTTTTGTTTTGGTTTCTAATATGTTTGTTTTGTTTTGTCTTAAAATTTTTTTTTAACCCTTTTTGATGTATGACAAAAAGGGGGAGAAAATATAGGGAGAAAATATATGGAGGAAATATATGTTGTTTGTTTTAAATTTTGTTATTCCTTATGATAGTTTATTTTTGGTGATGATATTTTTCAATGCTTTATGTATGCTTACATAGTTGTTCATATTCATGTTAAATACATAGCATTGTTTAAGGGGGAGCTTTCCAAGCTCTTTCCTCTTTTATTTGTTTAATAACTCATATGTTTTGTCATCATCAAAAAGGGGGAGATTGTTGGCCCAAGGTTACAATCACCCTTGTTTAGTGTATTTTGATGATTAAAAACATATTAGTTATTTGTACTAATATAAATTGTTGTTTAAGTGTGTTTCAGGTTTATATATTAAAGAGATGAATTCTTCCCTAAAGGAAGGTACATTGGACTCAAGACAAGTCAAATTGGGCTCAAAGTACAATATTGAAGATCAAGTGAAGATTGCCCATGTTGAAGTCTTGAAGACCTAGAAGTTTGTAAGTGTAGTTTTGTTAAAGATAGAATATGTGAAATTTGGCTCTAGGATTTGCACACACACTTGTTTTGAATGTTTCTATGTTTTTGAAAATGTTTATTTCTAAGTTTATGCCTTGGTTTATACATACATGTACTCAAAGCTTTATATCTTCAAAAACATGTTTAAAACATGTATATAAACAAAGTTCAGCATAACACTTAGTTCCAGAGTTTTTAAAAGATTTTTTAAAAATTTTTCTAACTCAAAAATCTGCCCAGAAAAGACTATTTCAGGCAGACCGGTCGACCGGCAGTCGACCGGCTGCTGTGTCCGGACATGCACAGGTTGTGCATGTCTGTCGGTCGACCGGACCAACAGACCGGTCGACCGAAAATAGATGGTTGCTCTCTGTATCTTTTCGGTCGACTGGGTCGGTCGACCGATAGAAGGAAACTGTGTTTCCTTTGTTGGATCGGTCGACTGGCAGTCGACCGGAGCCCCAACGGCTCTTTTGTCAGCAGGGACCCGGTCGACCGGCAGTCGACCGGTAGGCCTGCAACAGGCCATAACGGCTCTTTCCTCTTTTAGAGTTTCTGAAAATCTGTTTTTGGTTTTCTCTTTTACAGAGTTTTTAGGAGTTGTTGGGACTCTTTTTCTGATCAAATTAGCTGGAAAAATCAGAGTTTTTAACCTATTCTCTCCCTATAAATAGTGGGGAATAGGCCTTAGTTATTTACCAAAAAAAATACAAGTTTTCATTGTTTTCAAGAGAAAGAGAAAATAGTTTAAAGCTTTCATTTCCATTCTTTCAAATTGGTTTTTCAGTTGTTGTTTGATCTCTAATATCACTCTACAACTGAATCTTTTCTCACCACACTTCATAGAGCCAAAAATTTCATATTCTTTCTATAGGTGAAGTTGTAAAAGAGTGAGAGTGTTTGTAAAAGAGTGTTGTGGTCTAGTTAAAGATCACTATTTGTAATCTTTGTTCTTGTGGAGACAAGCTCCTCGGTGGAGTTTCTTTGTAAGGTGAAGCTACGGGCTTGAGGTCTTTGGAGGCCTAACTTGTACGGGATCCTAAGGGGATAGTGGAAACCCTTCACGGAGGTGAAGGCGGGGACTAGAGCAACGGGCTCGAACCTCGAAACAAATCATCTTGTTTGCGATTGCCTTGGCGTTCTTCTTACTTACTTTCTTGCTTTATATTACTTCCAATTTATTGCTTGAGAACTAACCTTTATTTGTGCAATCCTTACTTGTTTACTTTACTTGCTATTCTACTTGTGGAATCTTGTGTTGCTATACTTGTTGTGTTACATTGTGAGCCTTTCATTTTCATCATCATACTTGGCATTGATCAATCACACCTCAATACAACACGGTTGCATTACGCACCTCTAACCCATTTAAGGGGAATTGGGAGGAAGGAGTTCAGAACCTCGCAAGGGGTATTCGGCTCTTAGTCGTGTTTTTGAGAGATTGTTGCATCATTCATTTCATAAGTTTAAAAAGATCATTAGATTAGCATTTACACCTATTCACCACCCCCCCTCTAGGTGTATTTCACGGTCGACCGGCTCAGGTCAAAAGCCAAAACAAAAACAGAATTTTGAGGAGAAATCTATTTTTAACAAAATAGTTTTGAATAGGGACATATATAATGGATAAAAATGAGTTTGTAGGCTGAAGATTGTATACAAACTATTTTTGTACATATTATAGGAAATATGTTTGGAAATAAGATGTGCGCAAAAACGTGTGTGATAGAGCTTCAAACCTATTCACTGTTCTTTAACAAAACTCTAAACTAAAAATAAATCTAATAAATTATCTTGAGCAATCTTGAAGTCTTGAGCCATGCAATGCCTTGCTAGAGACTTCTCTTCTATGTTCCTTCCTTGATGTGCAAAACGCCTTCTTTGCTTCATGAACCTAGAAGTTCTTGCAATAGCTAAGCAATGGCCTCCAAATATGGTACTAACCTGAAACTAATCTTAAACAAACTAATTAGTACCAAATAGCTCTTATTTGTTTTGTTATCATCAAAACTCTAAACAAATGGAGAGTGTAACCTTTTGGGCCAACAATCTCCCCCTTTTTGATGATGACAAAACAAATAGGCTATAAACAAGAATATAGGGGAGGAGAAAGCTCCCCTCAAATTATGCTATATTAAACAAAGAAAAACAATGTAATTTGTAATTTGCAAGTAAACATCATGAACCAAAAAACCATAAACATCATGAGATATAAAACACTTACAAAACACTTAAACACAAATTACAAGAATTCATGAAAACACATCAAAAACTATGAAAACACATCAAAAACTAAAAACATATATAAGCTCATATGGAACCAAAACCATATGAACTCATAATTCTATCATAAAACTCATTCTCCCCCTTTTGTCATACATCAAAAAGGGTTATGAAAACATTTTTATTCAATAACACAAACATTAAGTTCACCACAAATGAAAGAAAATCTAGCAAAATCAAGTGGTTTAGTGAAAATATCGGCTAGTTGCAAATCCGTAGAAACATAATCAATATCTATATCTCCTTTCTCAAAATGATCTCTAAGAAAGTGATCTCTAATCTCAATGTGCTTGGTCTTACTATGTTGATTTGCATTCTTTGTCATATGTATAATACTAGTATTATCACAATATTTTTATATTGTTATAATGCAAATCATAATTAAGGAGAGTATGTTTCATCCAAAGGACTTCATCCAAAGGACTTGTGCACAACAAGCCCCGCGGCAACATACTCCGCCTCGGCGGTTGAGAGAGCTACGGAATTTTGTTTCCTAGAGGACCATGAAATAAAACAATTACCAAGAAATTGACATGTCCCACTAGTACTCTTTCTATCTACTCTACAACCCGCATAGTCGGCATCCGAATAACTCGTCATTGAGAAATCTCCGGTTTTCGGATACCATAGACCCATTCTAATCGTTCCCTTAATATAACGAATAATGCGTTTTAACCGCAATAAGATGAGACTCTTTGGGACACGATTGAAATCTAGCACAAAGACACACACTAAATATGATATCCGGCCTACTTGCCGTCAAATATAAAAGACTACCTTGTTGGCCCAAAAGGTTACACTCTCCATTTGTTTAGTTTTGATGATAACAAAACAAATAAGAGCTATTTGGTACTAATTAGTTTGTTTAAGATAAGTTTCAGGTTAGTACCATATTTGGAGGCCATTGCTTAGCTATTGTAAGAATTTCTAGGTTCATGAAGTAAAGAAGGCTTTTTGCACATCAAGGGAGGAACATAGAAGAGAAGGCTCTAGCAAGGCATCGCATGGCTCAAGATTTCAAGATTGCTCAAGATAATTTATTAGATTTGTTTTCTTTTAGTTTAGAATAGTGAATAAGTTTGAAGCTCTATCACACCGTTTTTGCGCACATCTTGTTTCCAAACATATTTCCTATAACATGTACAAAAATAGTTTGTATACAATCTTCAACCTACAAACTTACTTTGATTTACCTATTCATGTGTTTTAAGTTTTGTGTTTTAACAAAACTTATTTTTAGAATTAATGACAAAAACTATGATATATATATGTTTCATATATATAGGATTATATCCATATACATCATGCATCAAAATGTTTAAATATCATGTTTTTGTATTTGGAAGAGTTTTGGACAAAACGTATTTTCTATTCAAAATTCAAGTTTTAGAAAATACAGTTTTTGGTTTTTGGTAAAAATGATAAGAGATAAAAATAGTTCATATTGATTGATATTTGAGATAAACTTTTTACCACATGTTTATATATCAATGCAAAATGATAAAACTATTTTTGGTGATTTTTAGGAGTGTTAAAATATTTTTCAAAATATTTTTAAAACTATTTTTCTGACCATTCCAGACTTCATCCAGTCGACTAGTCTTCTGACAAGTCGACTTGGCTAGAAGTCGGTCGACCGAGTCGGTCGACCGACGTGCACAAATCTGTGCACGTTTGGCAGACTTTGGACGGTCGACCGTTCCGGTCGACCGGTCTGAGTGCAGAGCTCTCTATTTGTTTGGGTCGACCGGGCCGGTCGACCGTAGCCTGCAACGGCTATTTTCTTTGAACTAGCGGTCGACCGGGCCGGTCGACCGAGCTAGCCGTTTGAACAGTAACGGCTAGTTCTCTGAGCTGGTTTATTTTTGTCCTTTTCTCACTTAATTATGTTTAAGTGACATGTTTTGGTTCTAATACTTTCTGATTAGCCTTAAATATGTTTTATCTCCTACCCTAGCCCTCTCCTATAAATAGGAGTGTTTAGGGAGAGGTTAATAACTAGAAAAAATTATCAAAATTTCCAAAAAGTTTAAGGCTTTCAAAAGACTTGGTTTCTTGGTTTTTGTGCTGAAATTCTCTCTCATTTTTTGAAGTGCTTTCAAGAATTCTCTGATTTTATTTTCTTTTCTCCTTACACACAAGAGCTTCATTCCTACTCATTATTTCTCTAAGGACCTTTGTAAGGGAAGAGAATTTTGCAAGAGAGAGTTTGTGGTCTTTTGACTACTCAGAAATTGCTTGTACTTGAGATTGTGGAGTTGGGTACTCTGGTGTATTTGAGACATCTTTGTGATAGTGGAAGTGATTGGAATCCTTCTGGGGAAGGCGGGGAAGTAGAGCTGGGTGCTCGAACCTCGATAACAAATCTTCGTGTTTGCGTTTGGTTTACTTGCTCTTATTTCTTGCTCTATTTTCATTGCTCTTATTACTTGCTCTCTACATTCATTGCTATATTCACTTGCTTTGTGAGATTGTTGCTTCATAATTTTTAAATTGTGCATTGATTAGCATTATCACCTATTCACCCCCCCCCCTCTAGGTGATTTTCAATTGGTATCAGAGCTTGGACTCTAGGTTTTGGCTTAACATCCATAGAGAGATCCTTAAAATTTGCTAATCAATATTTGCATTCCATTTGTCATTCACTAGTAAACATGGCTGATAACATCAAAACCCCTCCTAAATTTGATGGACTCAACTTCCCTATTTGGAAGGTTAGGATGACTATCTTTTCCAATCCTTAGGTAGCTTAGTAGCTAAATCTTTGACCAAACCCTATGTTGCACCCGATAGTGATGAGAGCACATGGACCGACTTCAACTTTAGAGAATATGAGGCTAACTCCAAGGCCCAAAATTCCCTCTTACCCGCCTTGAATGAGGATGACCTTACACAGGTAATTCATTGCCAATCCGCCTATGAGATTTGGCAACATTTATTGGTCACACACGAAGGGACTTCACAAGTCAAGAGAGGTAAGATAGATCTCTTGAGGTCCCAATATGAGTCTTTTAAAATGATTGATGATGAATCTATTGATTGTATGATTACTCAATTTACTAAAATCACCAATGGTCTTTCTTTTTTAGGTGATGATATTTTCAATGATCAAAAGGTGCGGAAGTGATTCGGGCTCTTCCTACATCATGGGAGATAAAGGCCACCACCTTGAAGGAATTAAACGACAAGGACGAGATGGACCTCATTAGTCTCATTGGGAACTTAAAGACCCATGAGATGGAAAAGAAAGCAAGAGAAGAGGCCGTTCCACTAAAGAAGAAATCCTTAGCCTTCAAGTCTTCATCCACTCTTGAAGACGATGAAGAAGATGAGGAGCTATCACTACTTGTTCGCAATGTGAAGAGAATGTACCGGAGGAACAAGCTCAACTTCCGAAGGAAATTTGAAAGCAAAGAGGAGAGGAGAATCATATGCTACAATTGCCGAAAGCCCAGACACATCATGGCGGATTGCCCGGAGTTCAAGAAGAAGATGACCTCCTCCTTCAAGCCAAAGAAATCGGAAGAAAAGAAAACGTATAAGGCAACTTGGGATTCAGAAAGCGAGTCCGAGGAAGAGGCGGATGTAGCGAATATGTGTTTCATGGCAAACACACCAAAGGTAACCCCTCAACCTCTTGATGATGAAGATGATGAATTAAGTAAGAAAGTTCTTATTCATACCTTTGTTGAACTTTCCGAAACTTATGATAATAAGAAGATTGAATGTTTTAAATTGCAAAAAGAAGTTGCTTTTCTCAAAAATCAACTTGCTATGGTTTCTAAAGAAAAGGATGATATTTCTTCTAATCTTATTTTTATTCAAAATGAGTTTAATGCCTACAAGGTTTCTTGTAAAGGAAAATCTCCTATTGTTGATGAAAAAGAAATTTCCTCTCTAAAAACTAAAATGGTTGATTTTGAAAAAGTTTTGAAAGATTGTGCTTTTAACACTAAGAAACTTGAAGAAAAGTTTTCCAAAAGCACACCTCTCATGCTAAAAATTCACATGCTCACACTACAAATAACACTTCTCATGCTAAATCTTTTCATGCTCACAACTCTCATGCTCACAAATCACACACTCACTATGCTTTTAAATATGGCAGAGTATATAGATGCACATATTGTGGTAAGAATGGACATTTAGCTAAATTTTGCTATGACCAAGTTAATAGATCAAATAATCTTGTTTGGGTTAATGAAACTAACCCTCTAGGACCCAAAAAATGTGGGTACCAAAATCAAGTCCTAAATTATTTGATGTAGGTGCACACCAAGGCTCCAAGACGTAGGGAGCGGTGGTACCTTGATAGTGGTTGTTCAAGACATATGACGTGGGATATCAATAACTTTACAACCCTATCAAGGTACGAGGAAGGTGGCTCCGTCACCTTCGGGGATGACTCCAAAGGCACTATCATCGGTATAGGTAACATTCAAATTGGTGCATCTCCCATTATAGAAAATGTTGTACTTGTTGATGGTTTAAAACATAATTTGCTTAGCATTAGTCAATTTTGTGATCGTGGACTTAAAGTTGTTTTTGATGATTCTTCTTGCAAGATTTTTGATGTTAAATCCAATGATTGTATTCTTACAGGTTTTCGTGATGATAATGTTTATATTATTGACATGCTTAATGTGGAATGTTCTACTAAATGCTTAAATGCTTTTGATGAAAATTCTTGGCTTTGGCATAGAAGATTAGGACATGCATCTTTTGACCATCTTTCTAGGATTAATTCAAAGGAATTGGTGAAGGGTATACCTTGCTTGAAGTTTGAGAAAGACCGCATTTGTGGTGCGTGCCAACTTGGGAAACAAACCAAGTCTTCCTTCAAACCAATCAAGGATATCATGTCAACTGGGCCTTAAGAATTAATTCATATGGATCTTTTTGGACCCACTAAAACTAAGAGCTTAAATGGTAGTAGATTTGCATTTGTTTTAGTTGATGATTTTTCCCGTTTCACTTGGGTTTTCTTCTTGGAACACAAAGATCAAATTTTTTCTCGTTTTAAGATTTTTCGAAAAAAAGTTGAAAAAGAAAAAGGTTTTCTGATTTTGAAAATAAGGAGTGATAGAGGTGGTGAGTTTGTTAACCAACTCTTCATGACTTATTGTGATGAAAAGGAAATTAAGCATGAAATGTCTTGTCCTAGAACTCCACAACAAAATGGAGTTGTAGAAAGGAAAAATAGAACACTTCAAGAAATGGCTAGGACAATGATAAGTGAGTATGACCTCCCTCAATATCTATGGGCCGAGGCCGTAAACACCGCATGCTATATGTCAAATCGCATTTATTTATGTAAAAATTCTTCCAAAACATCTTTTGAAATGTATCATTCTAGAAAACCTAATGTTTCATATTTCAAAGTTTTTGGATGCAAGTGTTTTGTTTTGAACACTAAAGATAACTTGGGTAAATTTGATGCTAAGTCTTATGAAGCAATCTTTGTTGGATATTCTACAACTAGTAAAGCTTATAGAGTATTCAATAGATCTTCACTTACCATCGAAGAATCCATGCATGTTAAATTTGAAGAATCTAATGTGTTTGTTGAGAATGTTGTAGAGATTGAACCATTAGGTGAAGATATGGAGAGACTATCCTTGAAGGACTCACCCGCTCAAGATGATAAGCAAGAACCAATTGGTGACGGTCAAAAAGATAAAGAGGAAAGCTCGCAACCGCTTCCTAAAGCTTGGAGATATGCCACATATCATCCCAAGGAGCTCATCTTAGGTGATGCATCTAAAGGGGTAACAACTCGCTCCAAACTCCATGACCTATGTGGTAATTTTGCTTTCATTTCTCATTTTGAACCCAAAAGCATCCTCGAAGCCGAGGCGGACTCATATTGGTTGCTAGCCATGCAAGAGGAACTCAATCAATTTGAGCGCAACCAAGTTTGGCACCTTGTTCCTAGGCCCCACGATAGACCAATAATTGGTACTAAGTAGATCTTTAGAAACAAGATGGATGAGTCCGGAAATGTGATTAGGAATAAGGCTAGGTTAGTGGCCCAAGGTTACACTCAAGTTGAGGGAATTGACTTTGAGGAGACCTTTGCACCCGTAGCACGGCTTGAATCCATACGGATAACACTAGCTTTTGCATCTTTCAAAAATTTTAAACTTTTTCAAATGGATGTGAAAAGTGCATTTTTGAATGGTTTTATAAATGAAGAAGTTTATGTTGCTCAACCTCCCGGTTTTGTTGATCATGTTCATCCCGATTTTGTTTTTAAACTTGATAAAGTTTTGTATGGATTGAAACAAGCTCCAAGAGCTTGGTATGAAAGGCTTTCTAGTTTTCTCATTTCAAATGATTTTATTAAAGGCGAAGTAGATACAATACTATTCACTAAGCATGTTGATAATGATATTTTAATTGTGCAAATTTATGTTGATGATATAATTTTTGGTTCTACTAATGAGTTTTTATGCAAGGAATTTGAAAAGGTTATGCAATGTGAGTTTGAAATGTCTTCAATGGGTGAGCTTAATTTCTTTCTTGGACTCCAAATCAAGCAATTGCAAGATGGGAACTTCATATGTCAAGCCAAATACGCAAAGGAACTCGTAAAGAAGTTTGGACTTGAAGACTCAAAGGTTTGCAACACTCCCATGGCAACTACCACCAAGCTTGATAAGGATGACCAAGGTAAAAATGTTGATATTAAATTGTATAGAAGCATGATAGGTAGTCTTTTGTATTTGACGGCAAGTAGGCCGGACATAATATTTAGTGTGTGTCTTTGTGCTAGATTTCAATCGTGTCCCAAAGAGTCCCATCTTATTGCGGTAAAACGCATTATTCGTTATATTAAGAGAACGATTGGAATGGGTCTATGGTATCCGAAAACCGGAGATTTCTCAATGACGAGTTATTCGGATGCTGACTATGCGGGTTGTAGAGTAGATAGAAAGAGTACTAGTGGGACATGTCAATTTCTTGGTAATTGTCTTGTTTCATAGTCCTCTAGGAAACAAAATTCCGTAGCTCTCTCAACCGCCGAGGCGGAGTATGTTGCCGCGGGGGCTTGTTGTGCACAAGTCCTTTGGATGAAACATACTCTCCTTGATTATGATTTGCATTATAACCATATAAAAATATTTTGTGATAATACTAGTACTATTCATATGACTAAGAATGCAAATCAACACAGTAAGACCAAGCACATTGAGATTAGATATTACTTTCTTAGAGATCATTTTGAGAAAGGAGATATAGATATTGATTATGTTTCTACGGATTTGCAACTTGCCGATATTTTCACTAAACCACTTGATTTTGCTAGATTTTCATTCATTTGTGGTGAACTTAATGTTTGTGTTATTGAATAAAAATGTTTTCTTAACCCTTTTTGATGTATGACAAAAAGGGGGAGAATGAGTTTATGTATGGAAATATGAGCTCATATGGTTTTGGTTCCATATGAGTTTATATATGTTTTGAGTTTTTGATGTGTTTGCATGAATTCTTGTAATTTGAGTTTAAGTGTTTTGCAAGTGTTTTTGGTTTTTAGTTTCATGATGTTTACTTGCAAATTACAAATCACATTGTTTTTCTTTGTTTAATATAGCATAATTTGAGGGGGAGCTTTCTCCTCCCCTATACTTTTGTTTATAGCCTATTTGTTTTGTCATCATCAAAAAGGGGGAGATTATTGGCCCAAAAGGTTACACTCTCCATTTGTTTAGAGTTTTGATGATAACAAAACAAATAAGAGCTATTTGGTACTAATTAGTTTGTTTAAGATAAGTTTCAGGTTAGTACCATATTTGAAGGCCATTGCTTAGCTATTGCAAGAATTTCTAGGTTCATGAAGTAAAGAAGGCTTTTTGCACATCAAGGGAGGAACATAGAAGAGAATGCTCTAGCAAGGCATCGCATGGCTCAAGATTTCAAGATTGCTCAAGATAATTTATTAGATTTGTTTTCTTTTAGTTTAGAATAGTGAATAAGTTTGAAGCTCTATCACACACGTTTTTGCGCACATCTTGTTTCCAAACATATTTTCTATAACATGTACAAAATAGTTTGTATACAATCTTCAACCTACAAACTTACTTTGATTTACCTATTCATGTGTTTTAAGTTTTGTGTTTTACAAAACTTATTTTTAGAATTAATGACAAAAACTATGATATATATATGTTTCATGTATATAGGATTATATCCATATACATCATGCTTCAAAATGTTTAAATATCATGTTTTTGTATTTGGAAGAGTTTTGAACAAAACGTATTTTCTATTCAAAATCCAAGTTTTAGAAAATACAGTTTTTGGTTTTTGGTAAAAATGATAAGAGACAAAAATAGTTCATATTGATTGATATTTGAGCTAAACTTTTTACCACATGTTTATATATCAATGCAAAATGATAAAACTATTTTTGGTGATTTTTAGGAGTGTTAAAAGATTTTTCAAAATATTTTTAAAACTATTTTTCTGACCATTCCAGACTTCATCCAGTCGACTAGTCTTCTGACAAGTCAACTTGGCTAGAAGTCGGTCGACCGGGTCGGTCGACCGACGTGCACAAATCTATGCACGTTTGGCAGACTTTGGACGGTCGACCGTTCCGGTCGACCGGTCTGAGAGCAGAGCTCTCTGTTTGTTTGGGTCGACCGGGCCGGTCGACCGTAGCCTGCAACGGCTATTTTCTTTGAACTAGCGGTCGACCGGGCTGGTCGACCGAGCTAGCCGTTTGAACAGTAACGGCTAGTTCTCTGAGCTGGTTTATTTTTGTCCTTTTCTCACTTAATTATGTTTAAGTGACATGTTTTGGTTCTAATACTTTCTGATTAGCCTTAAATATGTTTTATCTCCTAACCCTAGCCCTCTCCTATAAATAGGGGTGTTTAGGGAGAGGTTAATAACTAGAAAAAATTATTAAAATTTCCAAAAAGATTAAGGCTTTCAAAAAGACTTAGTTTCTTGGTTTTTGTGCTGAAATTCTCTCTCATTTTCTGAAGTGCTTTCAAGAATTCTCAGATTTCATTTTCTTTTCTCCTTACACACAAGAGCTCATTCCTACTCATTATTTCTCTAAGGACCTTTGTAAGGGAAGAGAATTTTGCAAGAGAGAGTTTGTGGTCTTTTGACTACTCAGAGATTGCTTGTACTTGAGATTGTGGAGTTGGGTACTCCGGTGTATTTGAGACATCTTTGTGATAGTGGAAGTGGTTGGAATCCTTCTGGGGAAGGCGGGGAAGTAGAGCTGGGTGCTCGAACCTCGATAACAAATCTCCGTGTTTGCGTTTGGTTTACTTGCTCTTATTTCTTGCTCTATTTTCATTACTCTTATTACTTGCTCTCTACATTCATTGCTATATTCACTTGCTTTGTGAGATTGTTGCTTCATAATTTTAAATTGTGCATTGATTAGCATTATCACCTATTCACCCCCCCTCTAGGTGATTTTCATACCTATCATACTTCTATATAATTTAATATCAACATTTTTACCTTGGTCATCCTTATCAAGCTTGGTGGTAGTTGCTATGGGAGTTTGCAAACCTTTGAGTCTTCAAGTCCAAACCTCTTTACGAGTTCCTTTGCGTATTTGGCTTGACATATGAAGTTCCCATCTTGCAATTGCTTGATTTGGAGTCCAAGAAAGAAATTAAGCTCACCCATTGAAGACATTTCAAATTCCACATTGCATAACCTTTTCAAATTCCTTGCATAAAAATTCATTAGTAGAACCAAAAATTATATCATCAACATAAATTTGCACAATTAAAATGTCATTATCAACATGCTTAGTGAATAGTGTTGTATCTACTTTACCTTTAATAAAATCATTTGAAATGAGAAAACTAGAAAGCCTTTCATACCAAGCTCTTGGAGCTTGTTTCAATCCATACAAAGCTTTATCAAGTTTAAAAACAAAATTAGGATGAACATGATCAACAAAACAGGGAGGTTGTTCAACATAGACTTCTTCATTTATAAAATCATTCAAAAATACACTTTTCACATCCATTTGAAAAAGTTTAAAATTTTTGAAAGATGCAAAAGCTAGTGTCATCCTATGGCTTCAAGCCGTGCTACGGGTGCAAAGGTCTCCTCAAAGTCAATTCCCTCAACTTGAGTGTAACCTTGGGCCACTAACCTACCCTTATTCCTAATCACATTTTCGGACTCATCCATCTTGTTTCTAAAGATCCACTTAGTACCAATAATTGGTCTATCGTGGGGCCTATGAACAAGGTGCCAAACTTGGTTGCGCTCAAATTGATTGAGTTCTTCTTGCATGGCTAGCAACCAATATGAGTCCGCCTCGGCTTCGAGGATGCTTTTGGGTTCAAAATGAGAAATGAAAGCAAAGTTACCACATAGGTCATGGAGTTTGGAGCGAGTTGTTACCCCTTTAGATGCATCACCTAAGATGAGCTCCTTGGGATGATTTGTAACGTATCTCCAAGCTTTAGGAAGCGGTTGAGAGCTTTCCTCTTTATCCTCTTGAACATCACCAATTGATTCTAGCTTTTCTTCTTGAGCGGATGAGTCCTTCAAGGTTAGTCTCTTCATGTCTTCACCTAATGGGTCAATCTCTACAACATTCTCAACAACCACATTAGATTCTTCAAATTTAACATGCATGGATTCTTCAATGGTAAGTGAAGATCTATTGAATACTCTATAAGCTTTACTAGTTGTAGAATATCCAACAAAGATTGCTTCACAAGCCTTAGCATCAAATTTACCCAAGTTATCTTTAGTGTTCAAAACAAAACACTTGCATCCAAAAACTTTGAAATATGCAACATTAGGTTTTCTAGAATGATACATTTCAAAAGATGTTTTGGAAGAATTTTTACATAAATAAATACGATTTGATATATAGCATGCGGTGTTTACGGCCTCGGCCCATAGGTATTGAGGGAGGTCATACTCACTTATCATTGTCCTAGCCATCTCTTGAAGTGTTCTATTTTTCTTTTCTACAATTCCATTTTGTTGTGGAGTTCTAGGATAAGACATGTCATGCTTTATTTCCTTTTCATCACAATAAGTCATGAAGAGTTGGTTAACAAACTCACCACCTCTATCACTCCTTATTCTCAAAATCGAAAAACCCTTTTCTTTTTCAACTCTTTTTCGAAAAATCTTAAAACGAGAAAAAGTTTGATCTTTGTGTTCCAAGAAGAAAACCCAAGTGAAACGGGAAAAATCATCAACTAAAACAAATGCATATCTACTACCATTTATACTTTTAGTTTTAGTAGGTCCAAAAGATCCATATGAATTAATTCTAAAGGCCTAGTTGACATGATATCCTTAATTGGTTTGAACGAAGACTTGGTTTGTTTCCCAAGTTGGCACGCACCACAAATGCGGTCTTTCTCAAACTTCAAGTAAGGAATACCCTTCACCAATTCCTTTGAATTAATCCTAGAAAGATGGTCAAAAGATGCATGTCCTAATCTTCTATGCCAAAGCCAAGAATTTTCATCAAAAGCATTTAAGCATTTAGTAGAACATTCCACATTAAGCATGTCCATGATATAAACATTATCATCACGAAAATCGGTGAGAATACAATCATTGGTTTTAACATCAAGGATTTTGCAAGAAGAATCTTCAAAAACAACCTTAAGTCCACGGTCACAAATTGACTAATGCTAAGCAAATTATGTTTCAAACCATCAACAAGTACAACATTTTCTGTAGTAGAAGATGCACCAATTTGAATGTTACCTATACCGATGATAGTGCCTTTGGAGTCATCCCCGAAGGTGACGGAGCCACCTTCCACGTACCTTGATAGGGTTGTAAAGTTATTGATGTCCCACGTCATGTGTCTTGAATAACCACTATCAAGGTACCACCGCTCCCTACGTCTTGGAGTCTTAGTGTGTACCTACATCAAATAATTTAGGACTTGATTTTGGTACCCACATTTTCTTGGCTCCTAAAGAGTTAGTTTCATTAACCCAAACAAGATTATTTGATCTATTTACTTGGTCATAACAAAATTTAGCCAAATGTCCATTCTTACCACAATATGTGCATCTATACACTCTACCATATTTAAAAGCATAGTGAGTGTGTGATTTGTGAGCATGAGAATTGTGAGCATGAAAAGATTTAGCATGAGAAGTGTTATGTGTAGTGTGAGCATGAGGAATCTTAACATGTGAATCTTTAGCATGAGAGGTGTGCTTTTTAGAAAACTGTTGGCCCAATGGCCTTCCACTCTAGTTTTGATGATGATCAACACTCATGTAGTTATGTTCACTAATATTCTTGTGTTTCTAAGTTTCAGATCATTAACAGGATATTAGTTGGTGATTAGCTTCAACAAGTTGATTAGAAGCTATTCATGATGATTCCGGTGCCAAAGCTTAAGATCATACCTTTGCACTTGGAGAATCACGGAGTTTTGGAGCAAGTCTACTTGAAGATGAAGATCGTCAAGAAGACTTAGGTATCTAGTTTAGAGTTTGTGTTTTAGATCCATATTTGTAAAGCTTAGTTTAGTTGATATGCTCAAGTGCACAAATCACACACGTTTCATGATTTGGTTTTTGGTTTTCATGAATAATAGATCAAAACAAGTTACCTTATACCTATGTATATTAGATATGTTCTAGATATACATACATGCTTTAAACTTGCTAGACAAACTTATTTTGACTATCCTATTCATGTTTTGGAAAATTCTAGTTTGATAAAATACAAGTTTTGTTTTTGATAAAATTGGCAAGACACAAAAATGAATTGATATGATTGATATATGTCTTGAAATTTTTATCACAAGTTTGGTTATCAAAGTAAAATGATAAAACAAGTTTTAGAAAAACATATTTTAGAAAAACAGTTTTTATTGTGATTAAAACTATTTTTTAGATTTACTGTGAATTTATGGGATTTTTATTGAGTGAAAAGACCTATTTTCAAATCCCGTATCTGTGCAGAACTGAGGACTGGCTGACAGGCTGGTCGGTCGACCGTGACGTTCGACCGCACCAAGGGCCGGTCGACCGTTGCGGTCGACCGACATGCACAGACGTGCACGTCTGTTAGGCACAGACACGGTCGACCGGGACGGTCGACCGAGTTGAGAGCTCTGCTCTCGGGTTTTATCGGTCGACCGGGCCGGTCGACCGCTATTGCCCAACGGTCACATTTTTGACCGTTGGCGGTCGACCGGACCGGTCGACCGGTGGCCTGTCAGGCTGCCACATCAGCCTAACGGCTAGTTTTGTATAGGGGCTATATAAACCCCATCTCTTTGGGGATTTTAGCCAAGTTTTCTAAGAGAAAAATTTTCAGTTTTCTGAAGTGTTTAAAAGAGTTTTAAAAAGAGTTTTTGGGGCTTTAAAACTTCTCATCTTTATTTGTTTTGGGTTTTTGGAAAATCAAAGAAAACTAGGTTTTGGGATTTTGATTTGGTATTTCATTTTCTATCATATACAAGAGATTTCCCAAGTTGTTTTTCTTTGTTGCTTGTTTCCAAAAACACTTTGTTTCCACACTTGAGCTATCTTCTATCCTAAACTATTAGGATCTTGTTTTTGTTGAAAAAGATAAGAGAAAAAGAAAGAGAAGTATTTGAGGTTGTTTGTTGTAAACCTCATTGTTGTAAACACCCTTATATTTGTGAATCCCTCTTCGGTAGAGGTGATCGGGTGATTGTGTTGTGGATCCCTCTTAGGTAGAGGTGGAGTTTGGTTGTGAGCCTCTTCGGTAGAGGTGTGTGGATTGTTGTTGTATTGGCTACGGGCCTAACCCCTCGGTTGTGAGGAGGTTGTTGTTTGAGAGAGGAGTTTGGTACTCCTAGAGTTGTAAGAAATCCTCTTTGGTAGAGGTTCCCTCGGTGGGAGTTGAGATAGTGGAAATCCTACACGGTGGTGTAGGCGGGGATGTAGAGCAAGGTGCTCGAACCTCGAAACAAATCTTGGTGTTTGCGTATTGATCCATTGTCTCTCTAACTCTCTCTCTTATATTTGTGCAAAGCATCATATTCATATCATATCATATTTGCTTGTGTTGTGCATATTTCATATTGCCTTGCATTTATTCATATTGCTATTCATTCTTGATTACTTGGCTTGATTGTGTGTGCACATATTTCTTATTGCTTGGATTGCTTGTGTGTGTGTGCCTAACTTGTACTCATCCAACAAGAGCTTCACATAGCGCCTCAACCCATTTCAAGGGGAATCAAGGGGAGTTAGTCCAGAGCCTCGCAAGGGGAATTCGGCTACACTTGTTGTATTGTATTAGTTTGTGCATAATTTGCATTAGCTTCCGCATTTAGCGCACTTAGTTTGCATTAAGTTTTTTAGATTAGCACTTACACCTATTCACCCCCCTCTAGGTGTTTTCAAAAATATTTCTTCAAGTTCTTAGTGTTAAAAGCACAATCCTTTAAGTCTTTTCAAAATCAACAATTCTAATTTTTTAAGAAGAAATTTCTTTTTCATCAATCTTAGGAAATTTTGCTTTACAAGCAACTTTATAAGCACTAATTCATTTTGGGTAGAAATGAGAGTTGAAGAAATTTCATCTTTTTCTTTAGAAATAATAGCAAGTTGATTCTTAAGAAAAGCAACTTCCTTTTCCAATTTTGAGCATTCAATCTTTTTATTATTATATGTTTCTGAAAGTTCAACAAAGGCATGAACAAGAACTTCTTTACTAAATTCATCATCTTCATCATCAAGAGGTTGAGGGGTTACCTTTGGTGTGTTTGCCATGAACACATATTCTCTATATCCGCCTCTTCCTCGACTCGCTTTCCGAATCCCAAGTTGCCTTGTACGCTTTTCTTTTCTTCCGGTTTCTTTGGCTTGAAGGAGGAGGTCATCTTCTTCTTGAACTCCGGGCAATCGGCCATGATATGTCCTGGTTTTCGGCAATTGTAGCATATAATTCTTCTCTCCTCTTTGCCTTCAAATTTCCTTCGGAAGTTGAGCTTGTTCCTCCGGTACATTCTCTTCACATTGCGAACAAGTAGTGATAGCTCCTCATCTTCTTCTTCATCTTCTTCATCGTCTTCAATAGTGGATGAAGACTTGAAGGCTATGGATTTCTTCTTTAGTGGAGCGCCTCTTCTTTTACTTTCTTTTCCATCTCATGGGTTTTTAAGTTCCCAATGAGACTATTGAGGTCCATCTCATCCTTGTCGTTCAATTCTTTCAAGGTGGTGGCCTTGATCTCCCATGATGTAGGAAGTGCCCGAATCACTTTTCGCACCTTTGGTCATTGGAGATGTCATCACCTAAAGAAGAAAGAGCATTGGTGATTTTAGTAAATCTAGTAATCATACAATCAATAGATTCTTCATCAATCATTTTAAAGGATTCATATTGGGACCTCAAGAGATCTATCTTAGCTCTCTTGACTTGTGAAGTCCCCTCGTTGTGACCAATAAATGTTGCCAAATCTCATAGGCGGATTGGCAATGAATTACCCGTGTAAGGTCATCCTCATTCAAGGCGGTTAAGAGGGAATTTTGGGCCTTGGAGTTAGCCTCATATTCTCTAAAGGTGAAGTCAGTCCAAGTGCTCTCATCACTATCGAGTACAACATAGGGTTGGTCAAGGATTTAGCAACTAAGCTACCTAAGGATTGCAAAAAGATAGTCATCCTAACCTTCCAAATAGGGAAATTGAGTCCATCAAATTTAGGAGGGGTTTTGATGTTATCGCCATGTTTACTAGTGAATGACAAATGGAATGCAAATGTTGATTAGCAAATTTTAAGGATCTCTCTATGGATGTTAAGCCAAAACCTAGAGTCCAAGCTCTGATACCAATTGAAAATCACCTAGAGGGGGGTGAATAGGTGATAATGCTAATCAATGCACAATTTAAATATTATGATGCAACAATCTCACAAAGCAAGTGAATATAGTAATAAATGTAGAGAGCAAGTAATAAGAGCAATGAAAATAGAGCAAGAAATAAGAGCAAGTAAACAAATGCAAACACCGAGAATTGTTATCGAGGTTCGAGCACCCAGCTCTACTTCCCCGCCTTCCCCGAAGGATTCCAACCACTTCCACTATCACAAAGATGTCACAAATACACCGGAGTACCCAACTCCACAATCTCAAGTACAAGCAATCTCTGAGTAATCAAAAGACCACAAACTCTCTCTTGCAAAATTCTCTTCCCTTACAAAGGTCCTTAAAGAACAATGAGTAGGAATGAAGCTCTTGTGTGCAAGGAGAAAAGAAAAAGAAATCAGAGAGTTCTTGAAAACACTTCAGAAAATGAGAGAGAATTTCAGCACAAAAACCAAGAAACCAAGTCTTTTGAATGCCTTAAACTTGTGAAAATTTTGATAATTTTTCTAGTAACCACCTCTCCCTAAAGACCCCTATTTATAGGAGAGGGCTAGGGTTAGGAGATAAACATATTTAAGGCTATCAGAAAGTATTACCAAAACATGTCACTTAACACACTTAAGTGAGAAAAGGACAAAAATAAACAGCTCAGGAAATAGCCATTACTGTTCAAAACGCTACCTCGGTCGACCGGCCGTCGACCGCTAGTTCAAAAAAATAGCCGTTGCAGGCTAACGGTCGACCGCCCGGTCGACCCAAAAATACAGAGAACAGAAGTCTTGCAGACAGGCAGGTTCCGGTCGCCCGTTGCGGTCGACCGTGAAACGTGCACACTGATACACACTGCTGCCTAGAACCTTCCGGTCGACTGGGTCGGCCGACCGGCTTGACCTGACTTTGGGTCGGTCGACCCTGGCGGTCGACCGGCTCAGGTCAAAAGCCAAAACAAAAACAGAATTTTGAGGAGAAATCTATTTTAACAAAATAGTTTTGAATAGGGACATATATAATGGATAAAAATGAGTTTGTAGGCTGAAGATTGTATACAAACTATTTTTGTACATATTATAGGAAATATGTTTGGAAACAAGATGTGCGCAAAAACGTGTGTGATAGAGCTTCAAACTATTCACGTTCTTTAAACAAAACTCTAAACTAAAAACAAATCTAATAAATTATCTTAGCAATCTTGAAGTCTTGAGCCATGCAATGCCTTGCTAGAGCCTTCTCTTCTATGTTCCTTCCTTGATGTGCAAAACGCCTTCCTTTGCTTCATGAACCTAGAAGTTCTTGCAATAGCTAAGGCAATGGCCTCCAAATATGGTACTAACCTGAAACTAATCTTAAACAAACTAATTAGTACCAATAGCTCTTATTTGTTTTGTTATCATCAAAACTCTAAACAAATGGAGAGTGTAACCTTTTGGGCCAACAAACCACATCCTTTACGTCGTTGGCCTTGGAAGGTACCTACATCATTTAACAATTCGTTGACTTTGGTACCCAAATTTTCTTGGGTCCTTGAAAGTTAGTATTCCGAACCCAAACATTATGATGTGAAGCATTA